>JAQIXI010000746.1:0-18782 GCA_034700165.1 Galumnidae sp. Gr-Ori-00277 | reverse complement strand
ATTAGCAACTCCAACTGAACACTTAAAATCGCCAATTCTGGGTTGTTGTTAATCTTGCTTGAATATTCTATTTAGAATGTTTATTGTATTCTCACTTCACCCTCTCATTAACTTAAAATCGAGCCAAAGGTGGTCACTCACACAAATGTTTCCTTCTCTTCACAAAACAGTTCTTATACTGTGCTTTGAAATTATTTTATGTTCTGTTTTTTAAAATAGAAAACTCTTATTTCAACTAATTCTAGGAATTATATAAAAAAAATTTATATAATTTCTTTTGCAAACGGTATGACATCCCATATTCATTGATGCCTTGGATTTCATATTCATTGCTAATAAAGTAGAGGTCCATGGATTTGGTTCTAATAAATATGGAAGACTTGGTTTGGGTCACAGTAATGCTATTTCAGGGCCAACACGTATTCCTGAATTGAGTGGAAAACAAGTATCTAATATAGAGTTCGGTTTCATTTTATTGTGGCATAAACTGAAACACACGTATTAGAATGTATTAGAATATTTTAAATAATGTCATGGATAAATAAACAAACTTATTTGTAAATAAAATTTATTTCAAAATTATTTTTAAAAACTGTAATTAATGCTTTTTTTATTTTCTCCAATATATCACAAATAAATTTGGGCTAAAGGATGTGATCTTATTTTTGAATAATATTTATAAAATATCAGTTTAGAAATTACCTTGGGTGAAATTTCAACTTTAAAGAAAAATAAATTTTGAACCTATTTAAATATCAAGTTGTAATATTTAAATTAAATTATTAATCTTAAACTATTTTAACACTATTATTATTGTAGAGATTGTAATTAAATTAAGAAATAAATAAAACTAATCAAAAATATTTTTTGTTAAAATAATTCCTTTATGCATTAAATATTGTCCCAAATATAGAATTAATTCAATATTATGTGGGCATAGAATTTGTTATGAAAACATTCTTTTAAAATTTAGCTTCTTTTAGTTATTTAACATTCCTATCTAGTTACTTTTTCTAAACTACTCATATATCTGTAAACAACGCAAATTTTATTCTATGTCTGTCCTTCTATGTTTTCACATATCTTTTAAATGTAATCTTTCACTAAGCCCTTTTCAGAGAATTTTATTGTCATTTTGTTTGAATTAAGTTATTATAAAAAAGTTTATTTTATAAATCACTGCTATTTTGTTAATATTTTCCTTGCTCATTTTTAATTAATATCATATATAATTAGGTTTTATGTACTTGTACAGGTCACACAACATAGGCACGAATTTGGCTTAAAATATGGCTAAAAGTTCGAACTTGGTATAAATAAACAAATTTCATACCAGGCTATCAAATTTTTAAAGTAATTTTATTTAAAAAAATTTTAAAACCTGTAATCAATGCTTATTTAAATTTTTTATTTTATCCAATATATCATATATAAAATTGGTGAGTATGAAAAAAAAGGTTTTTTGGCTAGTATTTATAAATTTTTTATACTATGTATGTAAGTTTTCTTAATAATTTAAATAAAAGTTGTATATAGATATAGGGGGAGGGGTATTTTTAAAATGGCTCTTTTACTAAACTCTTTTATTAAACCTATACCTTATTAAAAGGTTCAAGATAAAATGTATAGTATTCGATTATAAAACAAGTACAAGTTGTATTTTATAACAAAATGTGCAAGATTTTCTTTATGATATATCAAATTATTGAATAAACAATTAAAAGATTAAAATTAAGTTTTTATACAAAACATAGGTTTAACGGCATTATGTTTTTCATTTTAAAACTGTTCAATTTTTCTGAATTTTGTAATAAATTTGAAACAAATTTTTCTTACCTTAAGTAATACAACCAAGAACTGTTCAAATAAGGAGTGGAAAGAAAATCCACAGAACTATTAGACATTTGTATCTTTCTTTCAAAAGCGCTTCGACTTATTTTTTATTGAATTTTGTTTATTGAGCTTAAAATCATTATATCTCTGATTATTAAAGGTCGGTATTCCCGAGAAATTGCATTCCGAGAAATCGGGCAAAAATTCCGATCGAGAACGAGAAGTCAACCGAGATTCTCGTTTTCTCGGAATTTAGTTAAAAGAATTGAATTTATTTATAATTATATGTAAATATGTTATGAAATAAACTAATATATTACTGACATCAAAGAATTTTATTTCAATTAAAAATTAAAGGTTTGTATTTAAAAAAATTATTTTATTAACTAAGTCTGGTTTCAGTACTGATCTTTTCTTTGAAATGAGATTTCCTGGCAGGAAATTCCTGCCATAGAAAATATCCGTTCAGACGATACCGTTATTAACGAAAAATATTTTTAAAAATTTAATTTTTTTCTATTCTGAGATCTCGGCGAGAATCTCGAGTGGGGCCGATCGGGAACGAGAAATGAAATTCCGAGACGAGAACGAGATCTCGGCTTCTCGTACAGACCTCTACTGATTATTATTCAGATAAACAATCGATAATTTATCCACATATTTCTGTGTTTGAAAGAATTTCCCCAATTTTGAAAGAATAAATTTGTTATAAAATAATCGAAATATTCGTAATTAATATTGAATTCAATATATTCGCCGTTTCTTAGTATTATTAATGGTTCCTTTGAACTAAAATAGGTAAAACAAATCCCAAAATCTTGATTTCCATAAATAGTTTATAAAACTTGATATTCATTTATGTTTTGTATTTTAAATTAATTTGAATCAATACTTGAACGATGTTTTATGGATAACTTAATTTCTGATTTGCATTAATCATTAAACTTCTTATTTCTGTAAAATTAAATTCTTTTATTAAATATTTTATATATGTTTTAGAATATCTATAAAGTCCTAGGTAATATTTTATATTTCAAGTACACAATTCACCTGTATCTTGTTTCTTCAATGGTTTGTATTTAGTTTATTTGCCATATTGTTTTACAAGATAACTTCGTAATTTTTGTTCAAATGGAATAAAGTAAAATAGATGAACATTTTAAATATATTCCTTATAAGAAAATTCTTTTGTAAGTTTATATCCTTTTTCATAAGTTTCATTTAAACGAAAATAATATAGTATTTTATTTTCGTCAAACAATACATTAGTTTCGGTACGGAAACTAATCGGCGGTAAATCAAAACCATTGATATTATTCTCGACATTCAGTTTGAAGACATACGGAAACTGAAAATAGTCTAAATTTACCAAAAAGGCGGTATAACTCAGTCCTCCAAAAGAGAAACTCTTTACTATCTTTAATGTCTTTTTCAGAAGTTATTGTTTATTGAATTTCAAACACTTTATTAAATAAATATTTCAAACGAATAAAGATTTCATTGAAAAGAATTAATAGTAACCAAATAAATAGGTTTAATATTTCCCATAAAAGTCTAATTAATGCTCGAAATAATTTAATCGTAGCAAACATTTTATTGATGTTATTCTATTATGAATTAAAATTCTATTATCTTGCAATTTGTAAATGAATTATTTATCTTTGCATAGCTAATGTCACATTTTAAAACTGCAAATATTTCCTAAATTCTATTCATTTTACATAAAATTAATAAATTAGTTATTAATACATTTTAATAAATTAATAGTTAATTAATATTTTTTATTATTTAAAAATTATTAGAAAAAATATTTACTTTTTGAAGCTCTTGTGGTTATCCAGGAACGTTTTCCTTAGTCTATATATTAAGATAAATATAATATCCATGTTATTTCTAATATAAATATAACCATAAATTTTAATTAAATACTAGACTTCAAGAGTATATTGTTTTTAATATTAAAGATTTTACATGTATAATATACAGATATTACTACAATTACCTTAAAATTATATTATGAAACATATTTTATATTACCATGGCAATATTAAGTATTTTTGTGTTTCCATTAAAAACATGGTACTTATTTATCCAATATACAAGGATATTTTTAATAATAGATCCTTTAATAAAAATCATAAATAGATTAATATAAATTCTAAAAATAATATGAAATAATGACTTAAATATAATTTACCATTGATTATTTGGGTTGCCTAGATATAAATATAATTCCTCATCAAAAATCCTGCATAAAAATTAATTTACATGTACATTAATGCTTTTTAACTACAGAAAAAGCTTTATATCTCGAACACACGAATTGCCAACATTTTTGTTCGACATATAGAATGTGTTCGGCTTATAGAATGTTCTTATATAACATTATCTAAAATTTGCCAAGGTACATGTTCGACTTAGGGAAAATGTCGAGATATGGAGCGTTCGATATATAGAACCTTTGCTGTATATTAATATATAATGTTCTTGTTACTAAACAGGAATTTTATGCATAATCCTCAGAAATAATATGAAGATTGAAAATTAAATCTTTAAAATAGAACGTGCTAAAATTTACTATAAATTATGTTTACAAATTTAGTGGTTAGACAGAAATTTTAATATTTTGAGTCAAATTTTTTGGAAACGTTATAAATTGTAGCATAATTTTGAGACATTCATAAAGATATGTCGTGAAATTAATCAGGGTTATTTCTCATATATTGAAAATTACTAATAAAATACTTAAAGAGATATTTGATATATTTACGTATTTTTTACCAAGCACATTCTAATAAGCTTTAATACTAATCTTCATATTATTTCTGCGGATTCTGATTTTATGATAAGCTTAATATGACAACTTGATAAGTATTTTTACTAAGACAATATATAATATTTGATATTAATATGTTTATGTGGAAAAATTGATTAAATTTTGCTTTTTAAAAAAATAATTTAATTAAAATATGAGAAAATTAATAATAATAATATTTTTATTATTATTTGATTAATTTTCATTTGTAGCTTTGAAAAAATACATTTAGTTTATTAATTTAATTAAGTTTACAGCTTTCTTATATATTGATTATATATACAAAAATAAAATTTTACCTATCAACGTATATTTAATAAACATTAATCCCAAAATATACATTAATTAAATATAACCTTAATCGATATATTAATGTCACATCAAATTAATTATAATTATTTTATTGATTTCTTTTATTTGTTGTAAACGAGATGGTGATAATTGTGCTTTATTTTAATGATTTGTTTTATTCAATTAAATAATTATAATTAAATTAAATTGTTATGACCTAAATAGATTGACAACATCGGTGAACTTAATATATCGATTTATGTTATTCACAGATTTTATATTAGTTTTGTTGAGGAATGAACACAAAGTTTATTAAATTAATGAGAACTGTATTTAAGTGATTTGTTTTTGAAAATTTCAATAATCAAGTTAACCCATTTTGCATTTATTGCTAGCTAACTATGGAATTAATTATAAACAAATTTATTCCAATTTGAGTATTTAATTATAAAGCAAATTAGATATTTTTAAAATTAAAAATTATTCTAAATCTTTTATTTGTAATTGTTATAAATAAAATTTATATTATTAAAAACTGTAATTTAAGCATTAAGTGAAACTTGGATTTTGTAATAAATTTCTGATAAGAAAGTGGTTATATCTATAAAAGCTATTTTATACTTATTTTAATTTTTGAAAAATTAATTCCTTAAATTGAATTAAATTTTTTAAAACTATTTCAGTGTTCTATAACTTTTTATACTTATTTCTTAAATAATTTATTATAGCTATTCTATCAATAAATGTGATAGGATAATTTGTCCCTCATTTTATGATTAATAACTTTAGAAAAAGATAAGATAAATCAAATAATATTGAAAAACAAAAATAGATGTACACAAAAATGTTTTATTATTGGTAATATTTGTGATTATTAGGATATTCTTAGCTACATGTAAAATTGAAAATAAAACCATTTAGAAAATTAGGATTATTAAAATTTTATTGTAGTTAGAAATATAAACATTAATATAAATCAAATTTATAAATAATATTTAAAGTTCAATATACTGATGAAATTTTAAACTGTAATTTAAACAAATAACTATTTTTGAATATAACTTTTTAATAAAACTAAAATACTCGAAATTGTAATAAAAAATAAATTTTAATTAATATTTCAAAATAATTCTAAATAAGTCTCATCAATAATTCAATAAATGTTTTACTCAAACCTAAAATCTAAAACGCATTTTAAAATAATATAAAAATTTCAATATAATAATTCAATGTAATAATTTAATTGCATTAATTTAATATATTGATATCTTTAATAATAATTTTGGAAGCCTGTCACCTATAGTCACTGTAACTGATAGAAGTGCTATGAAATTATTTTGCATTATAAATTTAATAAGTGTAATTTTATTGAAAAAAATAAAAAAGGGGGCTTGAAAATGTTTTTGAAAATAAATTCTGTATACAATATACAAATATGTCAATATGATTTTTAAGTTAAAAACAGGGTTAACAATATATTTGATATTACTTGCATTAGACAAAAAAGTAAAAAAAATTTACAGACATAAATTACGTTTATTTGCTCAACAATTAGTTAACAAAGGCATTCAAATGTTTAGTTGTTGTTTAAGTGTTGTTTTAATTTATTTCAAAATCAATTAAATAAATATGTAAAATTTTCCTTTTGTGTCATATATTCATTTGTATAATTGAGATATTTGTTGTCTATTACTTTTTTTTATAAAATTTGAACATGGTGAATATGAAATAATTAGTAAAAACCCAAATATTTTTAAAATAGTGTAAATTCCTCTAAAAATCTATTGTATTAAAAATAAATTTCGAAATAAAGAATTAAGTAAATAAGTTTAATAAATTTAATACTAAGAATAATTTATTAATACATTTTAAAAGTATAAAACTAAATGAGTAATGAATATTAATAAATTGGACAAAATGGTGAAAGGTGCTCAGAAAACCTACGGGCAAACTGAATAACAGTCAATAGATGTTAGTAATCTACAACCCATACCTACATTCATAACGCCTTAGGGCAATAAACTGGACAGCATTCTTGGAAAGTGAAATGTAGGACATAAAACTTTTAAAAGGATCTTACATTCGCCAAAAGATTAGAATATATAAACTTTATCATTTTATTTTGAAAACTTATTAAGTTTTTAGAAATCTATTCAATTGATCTATTCAATAATACCTTTATTCTACATATACTTTTATAATTCAAAAATAAGTTATTTTTAATTAAGATTTTTTAAATAATGTATTAAGAAGAGCGAAAACTTCAGTCTTGTTTCACTCTCGAAAAAGAGAAATCACCCATCAATATTATATTTAAGAGTTGTCATCCACCGACGAGTGGTCTGAAACTATTATTTGTTTTAAGATATAAATTATTTAATGTTCAGAATTCAATTTTCATTTGTGTTTAATTCAGAAATTATTTATTTTATTGAATAAAGTTTTTGTTAGTGAAATCTTTTGTTTAATTGAAATTGGGTAAATTGTCTGGAATCAGAGATTCAGATATATATATATGATTCTGTTCTGTGATTTAGATTCCCAGATTTCTGAAGCCGATAGAACTGGTTTCTCGTTTGATCCAGAAAAATGAAAGGTGAAGATGCCTTTATGTCCTTTTTCGATGATTTATGGAGTCAATACTGAAAGTCCCTTACCCGCATTGAGGTCGCCAGCCAGCAGCAATTGTTTATATTGGATGGGGAAATGTTTTGCCTCTATTAATATTAAGGAAGACAATTTTAATCCTGAGTTTTGAGGGTATTAGAGAGAATTTTTAAGAACTCAAATTTGTTGATTTGCATAAAAATATATTAACCTACATGCATAAAATATATTATTAACATTATTGGATACCTAAAATAGCACCATAAAAAATAAGCCGCTGTAGTATATGACCCATGCCCCTAGAGAGTGTGACCTATATATTTGTGTAGCACAGGAGTACTATCTATATAACAAGCATGGCATGTCTGAGACTCAAGTTAAAATTTATAAAAAAAAATTATAAGTTTAACATAATTCTTAATATATATAAAATTTTATTAATTATTTATACAAACCAAACCTTATTAAACCTACTACTATTAAATAATAAATTACGCAATAAGAAAAAGATTAGCTAATTCCCAGACACTATTGTTATCGATTAGGTCGTAAAGAGTTATTCATATGCATTATTAGTAAAGATGTACAAGACAATGTATTACACAGTGACATAGCTGGACATTACGCATTTGTATGAATACCAGTCTTGTTTCCTTTGCAAGACATGATGTTTCGTGCCTTACAACCTTTTTTGGAGATTTGAGTAGATATAACTTTAATTTTAGTTTCAGTTGCTCATTGAAAAAACACTACAAAAATGTTTGTTAAATTTCAATTTTTATTAATTGTTATATTAGGCAACAATTATCATCTATATAACTTTTTGAGTAAAATTGAGAGCAAGGACTCTTCTGGTTCACAATTAATTCACAATTAATTAATTACATTTATTCGATTTATCATTATTTAATTATTCGATTTTCTTTCAATTATTTGATTTTAATGTTTAATTACTTAATTCGATTTTTAATTATTCGTATTTAACCGAATTTTGTGTACTCATTGTTTAAGTTCATTTAATTATTGACTTATAATTACTAATTATCCGTATAAGTTATTAGGCAGTTGGGACGTATGATTTGCAGGGAACGCGTGCGTCACTATCAAAACACATAACATATAAGAACTAGGCGCTTGAGGCAACTGATTCGCAAGTAAATCTTAAGTCGCATTAGTAATACTCAAAACATAAGGAACTCTATGAAGTCGTAACCTGCGCCTGAACCGCCATTTTCGTCTCATGCGGCGCACAACATTTCTTATAAAACTTTAACCATTATTATGCAATTTTTATGTATACTCGGATATATAATTATTTACAAAAACGTTTCATAAATTTACACAATTTTACGTAACTCTTAAACTTTTGTTTCAATAAACATGATTTAATAATAATAAAAATTGGTAAAGATCCCTAGGGTCGTATTATTTATAATACGATATATATACATATGTACATACGATATATATTCGATATGCATATTGAATAAATATTTATTATTTATAAAAGTTAAAATTTTATTATAATCAAAATGTTTTTTGGTTCTAAATCAAAGGCTCAGCGTTTTTAATATTTATTTTCCAAAGACATTTAGAATTCGTTAAAGTTTTGATTTTAGCTAACTTCAAAGATAAAGCGCTTAAGAAATAATGTCAATTTTACAATATACAAAAACCAAAAATTATTAGTTTTTTTGCTTTCATTTATAAGAATAAATTGTATTGACCAAAATATTTTTGCCGAATATATAAAGCCTAAAATATTGAAAATTTCTCATTATTTGCAAAACGTTTTTAAAACTAACATTTTGTTAATAGTAGTACTACAAAATTTTTAAAATAATTGAAAAATATTATTTTATTTAATAGATTTCTATTCAACTCCTAGTTTATACTTATGGCTAAACCTTATATACCGGGCTTTAAGTCTCTATCATGACTATTTTAGAGCACTATTACCCATTAATCACTTCCCAGACCTGCTAGAAATTTATTTTTAGATTTCATTTATCAATCAAATGGGGCTAATTTGATTTGCCTTCTCACAATAAAATCACAACACAATCAAAAAGAAAGCGGAAGAGCAAAAAATCTCCTTTCACTAAAATCAATATTTTGATTATTTCTACTCATTTTATTATTAATTATCATTACCGAATTATTCGATTTAATTTTGATTATTTTTGACTATTTTAAATATTAATTATTTCTAACAGATCTTTTTCATATCTAATTTCATAAAATTTTGGAAACTCATTTTAACACTCAAATGTTAAACGCTTATTGCGTTTAATGTAATACTTCATAATTTGCCCGTCTTTTATGAGACAACTAAAACTACTTTAAAAAACAAATTATTAAAAAAACTATTAATAAAACATTAATTGAAATATAAGGCGTTTTAAGGACAGATTAGATGTATTAGATATTAGTTTATTAATATTAATGTAAATATTAAATTCTTAAGTATATAACTTTTTTAATATTATAAATTATTTATAGGTTTAAATATATTTGAAACATTTATAAAACAAAAGTAATTTTTTTCTGCAAAATATACATTTTATTTACAGTTTACTGCAAAATAAACAACATTTACATTTTTCTGAGTTTATGTTTTATAAATGGTTTTTTGGTAGCAAATTCTTATAATTTTGTTGAATATTTCTAAAATAATATAAATATGAATTAATTTTATCCATTTCTAAGGAGAAATACTTGTAAACACTTTATATGAATATTGTTGAAGTCACATCAAATGAACTTAAGCATATTTCAATATTCAATGTTAACTATAATAAATATATTTCCTATTTTTGAATGTTTGCAAATCATATGCCTGTTTTAGGCTGGCAACTTTCATGAGCTTTCAATTTTTCACCCTTTTTCTTAACACCTATTTGTTAGGTGCTATCATGTATGAAATATTGCCTTACATTATCGCTATTCACAACAAAACAATATAAAGTGTTCAAACCATTTGAGTCTCATTCCATGTCGTTACTTTTGTGATTATAATCAAGTAAGTAGTAAAATACCTTTACATTAGATGTTGTTTAATTAAATATAATTAATTACTGAAATAAAAATATTAATATGAACAACTTTAATATAGATGGCTACAATTCATCAATTAAGAATTGCGTTAAGTGATGGAGATTATATTTTGACTAATTTAATTATAATAGCTAACTAACACATGCTTCAACATATGTGGTTGGATCCAATAGAGCATAATAATAATCTTTTTCTACTTTCTAAAAGGTTTACTACAAACCAACGACTATGATGAATTAGCCATCACTATATTCAGACGACAAATCAGACCCGATTTTGAAAGAAGAGGACTCTTTTCGTTTAACTATTATGTGTATTTCTGTGAGCATTGTTTATTCCCAAAACTTTATACAAAACGTGTACCATTTCCTCATTAATTAAATTGCAAAATCATTATTATTAGATAGTAGGGTAGTAGACACAAATTATTTGAAAACTATTAAAACATTAATTACAATATGAAGCGTTTTAGGAACAAATTTTAAATGCGGACTGATGGCTGGTTAAGGACTGACTTACAAAATGGAGGGACAGGTCTTTATAAAGGGACAGAGAAATGAGCAATAATTTTGGGTTCTGAGCCAGAGTTGACCGAAAGGTTGAATTTTGGCTGATATTATGGTATCTGAATCCCGGGCATTACTTATGGTATAAAACAAAATACAATTTTGACTCAAAAATGAGCTGAAAATGAAATATAAAACTGAATCACAAATGAAATACAAAGAATGATTACATACTTAAACAAAAATCAAATCAAAATTAATATAAGACAAAGAAGGTAAAATTGATTATCTCAAGATATCTATTAAAGGAGAATCAAAAAGAATACGGAGAAGAAGTCAAACGACTTAAACAGTGCACTGATAATCACATGAAGACAGTCAATAATTTAATTTCTCAGTGCAAAGACTTATTCGAAAGAGGAAAAGAAAAGGAGAGACGAATTAGAGGACTCGAGAAAAACATCCCGGAAAGGAAAACTTATTGCAAAAGACCATTCATTCCTCACCCAGAGTTCTCTAATGTGACCAATTGGGAGGAATGGCTAAACTTATACAATCGATTTGAATCATTTCGTATTTATCCTGATCCAATGGACAACAGGCGCACTATATTAGGCAGAGATGGATCGTCGAACTGACGATATCTACCGAACAATTCTGGCCACAGGAAAGCCTAAGATAGACCACGAATCATATCTGTTGGCCACGAGTGAAGACTCGCCATTGATTGTCAATCCAAATGAGTTAAAGTTTCTGAACGTCTATAACGGAATAGAAGATCAGGTCATCAAAAGTGAAAGACAACCCAACGATAAAGTCTATGACTTTACTAAAAAGATCACTAAATTGACTTTAATCGCCGTCGAATATAGATCATTGAAGATGTCAGCGAAAAAAATTGGCGAATCAGGGAATGAATGTTTTCTTGGTGGAAATATCTATGACTGGAACTTGAAGGACACTTCACTTATTAATATAATTCCGTGGATGTATTCAACACAGAGATACCATCCGACTAAAGACAAATTGGAATCAGATCCAGATCTGGTCATTAAATTTAAGGTCGTTCAGATGGAACACAGACCGCCTCTCAGAACAACTCATGAAGAGGTGATGAGACAGAAAGGCCAGACGAAATAGACAATGGAGCGATACTTCGGCTCAAGTGTTAACTATAGATCGGCTATTGATGCATTTTATGAGACGAGACTCGAGCTTAAGAGTCAGGGATAGGACTTTCCTGAATGGGTTCTTGGACCCATTCTCAATGATTCAACTAATGTGAACACAGACTCGTCTATAATCAACGAATTGATTGATTGTAAAATAGATGGCGCGACTAATACCACTGAAACTCTGTCATCTACTGATTCGGATAAAATAAACGTGGAAAAAGATGTAAACGTAAGAAGAGATCTTCAAATGAGAGCAATAGCGAAGAGCCGGCGATGGTAAATTCTTCAGGAGTAATTGTTCCGACGGAATCAACCACTGGAAAGACGGATATAGAACCTTTTCCCGGCATCCCTGAAAACTGGACGGGTTCGACGGCAAAAGACATTACTGACTTCTCGGATGAATATGAGGAGGAGAGTAACTCCAAAGACTACTATTTTTGCTGCAAGAGAATCATCTCGGGTGTAGGGCACTGTATTTATACAGAACCCGACAACTGGAAAACGATACCCACCCACTGGAAGATAGTTCACATTGAAGAGATGATAAGAATGAGTAAAGGCCAAGGTTGAGTGAATAAAACATATGACATTAAAGAACTTACGAGAACCGAGTACGAACAAAGAAAGACTGACTACGATTTTGCGTAACGAGAGTATAGCAACCATGAGGTCTTGATGTTGAGATACTTCAGGGAATTCCTAAACAATCGAACCAGTCGGGTTTCAAAGGATAAACTGTCAAAGGATAAATTGGTGGCTTGACAATCCATTTCAGGCATACAGCAAGGGGGAAAAACAAGAGAGTCTCTTTCGCTGAGAAAACTGGGCCGTTGGAATCGTCGAATGACACTAAAGGTGACAAACTCTGCAAAACCAAGGCAATATGAAAAGCAGAGAAATCAAAACCGGACTCTGAGGTTGACAATATATCGGCGTAGATTATTTTTTTTTAGCTGTAGATTCCAGAGGCGACTCAATAACAGACTTTGACCACTAGTATTGAACAGACAAAAGAGTATCAAAAGAAGTATTGGGCACAAAAAAAAACGGGAACGAGAAGAAGAAACTCGAGAAGAAGAACAGAATGCTTTGGCCATCGAAGCAATTGTTCCTATTTCTATGTCTGAATTGTATGCGCTGGGTCAGAAAAGCCCATCAGACTCAACACCAGTAAAGACTGAACCCGAGGCACCAGAGCAAACCCCACGCGGGCTTTCATTGTTTGCTGAAATAGAAGCTAAACTGATGAAGGGTACACATTCAGTGGCCAAAAATGGAGAGCCCTCAAACGACACATTGAACCCAGAGAAGGATAATCCGACGGAAACTGAGGAACCCATTTAAGGCAGCATACAGCATATATGAGAATATATCATTTTATATAATGAAGGCGTCCACAAACCCATGAAACCAGAGGAAGAATGCCAAACAGAATACGAAGCTCCGAAATAGATGTCGTCAAAAAACCAGAATAGGATACGGAACTGACGCAATGTATGACGAGTCAAGGAAAGTTGTGGACTTTCAAATGAGGCGACAAAGTGACAAGTAAATTCGATTTTTGCACATATATATTTAAATTATAGACACAAATACTTACTATTAATCAGACTATTCCTATGCCATCCATTTAAAACGCATCTTCAGGTGTCTGGAAACAGTCATTTCCTAAGAAAAGGATGAGTAAAGTCGTGAAAAACCAATCTTCATTTCAAAAAACCATGAAAATTGTTTTGACAAGAACTTTAAGCAAAGGTTTGTTAGAAATGTCTCAAAAAACAGTACAACACAACAATAGTTAGTGCTTAAAGCCTGAAATGGTGGAGTTTAATCGCCAAAAGTTCAATCGCACCCAATCAGAAGCGAACACTCTCTTACATTAAACTAGAAAAGTGGCGGAAAGTTCACAAAGTCGTCGATTGAATCTTCGATTGAATTTTCATTTGATTTTATCTTTGATTTAGTTATAATCAACTAAATTGTGATCCATTTTATCAAATTATTTATTGTCTTGAAATAGTTAAGTTAACTTTTAAACAATTTTGTCAACTTTTAATTTATTTTTTATAATCAGTATAAGTGAAAACATTTTTAAATGTAATCGACTAATTAACGACAAAAAAAACGACAAAAAACGACAAAACATTGACAGAAGATATGATACCAGATAAGCATTTGTAGAGACCTCTCGAAGAGGCCATCAAAAGAAAAGACATCTTAAAGTCTCAGAGGCAAAATTATAGGAAATCAAGACTTTGAGGCAAGAGATAAAAAATGTAATGAACATAATAGACAAGAATACCCCTTTACTGCCGTGCAAAAAATTATCTCTCGCCGTCGTCTGAATTGACAGTCAAAATGGGCCAGAAGAACGAACTCCATAGGAAATTAGACGATGCGAACAAAAAATGGGTCGCAACACGGAACAACTACGCGAAGGCCAAAATAGAACTTTAAGCGAAGACATCGAAATACTTTCTGTAACAAATCAACGAAAAATCAGCGCAATTTCCAAAAAGATCGAAGAAAAGGATATCAAAATAGATTATCGGCGTCAAACAAAAATTGAAAAATAGAAAGAACAGCTCATAGACTTAGAAGAAGAGCGCAACAATTGGATTAGTAGGGCCAAGGAAGGCGAAAGAGGTCTGGGTTTTATTGACGAACTCGAAAAAAACGAAAAACTCGAAAAAAGATGAAAAAAGACGAAGAGAATATCAAAGACGACGTTCATTTCGAACGCAAACTGGCCACAGATCGAAACTTTCGAGAAAATAGTCGTTCTCTACGATCGATTCATAGAATACGGCGGTAAAATCTTAGGGAGCACCAGATAAGAAACAAAGGAAGACAGGTTTGTAGCGGCCATAACAGCAACGTTAAACTCTTTCGCGAACCGGTTCCCAAAGACGAGGTCTAAGTCTGCACCACTAGCGATAAAGCGCCACTAGTTGTCGATCCCTCAAAGAGTAGCACATAAAGGTCTATATTTAACTCACGGATCGAATAATAGCCATCAAGGAAAGAAAAATACTAAAGTAAATGATTTAATCAAAACTATTACTGATGTCACTGGCCAACAGCCAGGACAATTTGAATTGAACGCCTTCGAGTTTTGAGAGCTTTAAAAGTCGGCAACGAGAAACGTAAGGAAATCTTGTCTTTTTAGACGAGGAAATTAAATATTGGCTTTTGAAAGAATACTTCGCCATTTTTGTCCTTCCGTCACATTTCCAACCATATAATCCAGAGAGTGAAGGAACAGAAATTGCCCCGAATTTTGCGTTTAAAGTGAAATTCGATGCCATGAAAAGAAACTTTTTCTCTGAGGGCTACTCGAAAAGAATATGAGGCCCAACCCTTACAAATTGCCGACATATTTAGACCTCTCACTAAAAAAGGGGCGAAAATTGGCGCGTAAGACTGTTGAGGAAAGAACAATTGGAATAACTCGAAAAGAATGATGACATCGATCCGGCGATTTTAAGAGATTTTTGGACTTACGGACAGTTTATATAGGGTATTATATGGTCAATTTGTCCAGTTATTTGAGGTTTTAGTGAAATTCTTGCCATTAATATTAATAGAAATACTTAGACCATTTTTTTCATAAGCAATATCCTTATACCTAAATCTTTTCTTCGGTCAGTCAATTAAACATCTTCACTTGAAGGTGATGAAATCCCGAAGTCTCGGTAAAATGACCGTCGGGTGTCGCGGACATTTCTATGGTTATCGCAAGGTATTATAAAACCACTTGATAATTTAATAACTTTAAAAAGGGGTCGATAAACAGCGACATCCCTTGTCAATATTATAAATAATTTAAGAATATTTTTATCGAAATCTTTAAATTGAAATTAAATTTTTATATATTTTAAATTTCATCAATAATTTAAAGTAAATTAAATTGAATATAAAATTAATTTTTATAAAAAATATTAGTAATTTGGTTGAATTTTATTATATTTTCTGATCTTTGGTTCAATCATTGAATTCTTTAATTTAGTAGAAGATTATTTTTGTGAAAATATGCATAAACAAATGAGCTTGGTCTCATTATAAAGCTTTAGATGAATAAAATTGATTGGTCAAATCATTTTCTGTCAGAGGCTATTTGTCACCATGAAATTCGGCTAGGCAAATTTAGGATTTATAGTTTAAAAGAAAGATAAACTTTGAACTAATTTATCATTACTATAAGCAAAAAATTTTGTTTACTATAGAGAGGTGTTGTTAATAGTATTCGGATTATTATTTTGTTTTCAGAATAAAGTTGTGTTCAGTTTAGGGAATATTTTTATAATAAGATTGAATAGTGAATGAATCGGGACTCAAAAATCTATTCAGTTTAGAGAAGATTCAGTTTGAAGAGGTTTTACTGTATACCTATTTTATTTAATTTTTTTCTATTTACCAATCATTTGAGTTAAATTAATTAAAGTATAATTTGTGTGGACTAACATAAATTGTTTACCACTTTTTAAACTCAAAATAAAATTAATTTCTCTTTTGTATTTAATATATTAAAATTATCAAGCTTCTTTACTCAAATTATTGGTAATTGTAATATAATTTTGGATTTTAACTTAACTCATTTTAAACTAGCATGCAAGAATTAACCATAAAAATATTATTTGAAAAATTACCAATTTCACTTATATAGGCTTTTCAGTATTAGTGAGGTAATAAGGTATCAAATTAAATAAAAAATAAATTCATATAAAACTAATTTTGTTTAAATTGAAAGAATTAATATTCAAAAATGAACAAGAGTGTAATTTATAATAAATTTGATTCATATGAGGCAATAAAATGATATGAACCCATTAGTAATTATCCCATTCTTCGCCATCTCAGCCACAGACTGTTTTTTTGTTTGATGGATCAATGTTATGAATGTCCTTGATTTCCAATAGTTCAGACCCTGCAATAGAATTTTAAATTAGCTTTTTGTTAAACAATTAAATTATATAAATTTTAAAACCTTTTTCCCAAACTGTTTTTTAATAAAAATGAAATCTTTGTGTCATTTGATTCCTTTTGAAATGAAAATTTTGTCACAACTTTTTAAACAAATTTGAATTTATTGATAAATAAATGACTTTTTTCTTAGATATCGATTATTAATATTTAGTTTTAAAACTTATTTCCCAAGTTTTTGACCAAATATTTAAAGTATTTAATTTTTAATTGAATTTCATTCATATGAAAGTCTAAATATGTCTTTCAACAAATCCGTTGATTTAACATATAAATGGCTTATATCGCGAAAGAATTTTTGCGTAGAATTAGTTTTAAATCATTTATTAGATTCACTGAAATCACAAAAAATTGTGTATTATTTAAATGAAGAGAAATTTGAGTCACAATTATTTTAACATTTACTTAAACTTTCAATTATTAATTGCTTCTTAAAACATTGAATTAATTATTATGGTCAAAATAATCCATTTATTCTTTATGAGTGACATAAGTTCAACACACTTTTGCATAATGTTTATAATTATTGTTTTTTCAATCTTACAGTATTTTTGTGCACAATTCTTACCACTCACTATAAAATTACTCAATAAATCAATACATTTGAAATTATTTATAAAACTTTTTAATTTTAAATTAATTTCAATAAATTCAATTAAATATGAAAATAAACTTTTTATTTTTAAAAGTATTCGACATAAAGTATTATATGAAACCAAGTCTTCACAAATGAATTCTATTTCAAAATAACTTCTTTGAGAGTTAAATAAAAACTGCACTAAAATATTCTTTTCTCCTCAATTCTAAGAAAAAGAGGACAGACAGATAAGTAAAGCCATTTATTTTTACGACTTACCTAACTTTAAGCAATTATAGGCTATAGTTTATGGCAATACTGAAGCTCAGAATATAATTGTTTTTGGGTGTTTCACTTCACCCTCTTATTAACATAATATGGAGCCAAAGGTGGTCTCTCATCCATTGTTTCCTTCTCTTCAAAAACAGTTCTTATACTGTGCATTGAAATTATTTTATGTTCTGTTTTTTAAAAGAGAAAATTCTGAATTCATCTGATTCTTGGAATTATAAGAAAAAAGTTTATGTAATTTGTTTTACAAACTTTATGACATCCCATAACTTATTTAATCTTAAGTCTTATTTATTGTTATTATTTCAATAATCATTTGTTCAAAGATTTTCCTTCGTTGACGTTATGGTGTTTTTTGAAAAAATCGCCTTTTGCTATAAACCTGAGTTATTCTTTCGGCATATTTTTTCTTAATTTATAGCACCGGTTCTTAAAATTTCTTTTTTATATTAAGCACAGAATTGTTGTTTGAGGCAAAAAATCAATATTTATTAAAATATTCATTCAATGCCTTTTCTCTAATTTAAATAGTTTATTTAATAATAATTTTTAAAAATATCTTGTTGAATTTGAAAAATTTTATATATTTATAAAATAGAAAAATTAATGAATTAGTGATAGTATTTTTTTGAAAATTCCAACTA
>JAQIXI010000745.1:0-18792 GCA_034700165.1 Galumnidae sp. Gr-Ori-00277 | reverse complement strand
GTGTGTGTGTGAGAGAGAGAGAGAGAGTGTGTGAGAGAGAGTGAGTGTGAGAGAGAGAGAGAGAGTGGGGGAGAGAGAGAGAGAGAGAGAGAGAGAGAGAGAGAGAGAGGAGTAAACGGAGAAAATGGCAAAAAGGAAGAAAGAAAGTGGGAGACAAAAAGAACAGAATATACAATCAAACGACCGATAAATAGCACAAAAAACTTTGGATTCGAGGAAAAACTTAAACACTTATCATATATATTTCATTTTTATTGACTAAAACTGAATTCTATTCCATTCTATACTAAGAACTTTTTGGAATTTCCTGGAATCGGTTTAAACTTTCTCTCCCACTCCCCTCTCTCTCTCTCTCCCTCTCTCTCCCCAACATATAATGTCTCTCTTAATAAGAATTGATGAGAGGTTCTACTGATCGGTCAAATCATTTGATAAGACTATAAGAGAGGGTTAGAGGGGAGGAAAAAGTAAGGACATGGTTAGAGTTATGAGGAAAGTGTTGAGCTATGAAATGGTTGTGGGGTATGTGTCTCATATAAGTCCATATATTGATATGTTTAATATAAAAGTATAGCAGTCATAACACTCCTAACAGTTCTAACGTTTTATTGATCGACAAATCGGATAATAAAAGTACTGAAAGTTTTTATGTAATTATATTTATGTGACGTAAAGGCAATGATCCGATCCTTTAGTCATTGGATTCAATACAATATGAATACTGAGAACTATTCGTCCACTAATTCCTGACTAATACTCAGTTATGTCGATATATTAGTCATAACAATAACTGAATTAATGAGTTTTCTCTATATTTGTTATGGCATTAAAACAATTTTCTATTCACAATGGGATTTGTTAGCACTTCAATCAAGTTATAGCACATACACTCTTAACTAGCAATAAATGCGTTGAAAACTAAACAAAATCCTTAACTTTTAATGAATTTTATGTTGAATTCCATACGTTTTTCTAAAAATTTAATATCAAATCTAATGTCAATAAACTCTTTGCAAAGTTATAAATCCCATCAAATGACCTTTCATTTCATAACACATAATAAACGGCACATTTTAATCCGTTTTTTGATATTTGAAAATATTGTCTAAAAATGTTGTCTAATCTGAGATGAGTTGAGATAATTATATAAATTAAAATTAGATTCAATATAAGCCTCAAGAGATGATTGCAATACGTTTTCATATATAAGTAAATATTATTCACAAAAAAAAGTATTCTTTCAATAAAACTAAAGATTATTAGAAGAAATGTTAATAACTTCTGATATCTTCGTTTCATATCTTATATCAATTGATTGATGGATGAAATATTTGAGACCAAACTTATTGTTATAAATGCGTCCAAAGTATGAAAACTCACCTAAAAATAATTAAAAGATATAAAACATTAGTTAAGAATAGTTTATAAATAATAATAATATGTTTTGGAATCTTTAAGAGTGAAAAAAATGGCAGAACTTTAGGATCAGTTGATATCTGAACGAGAAATCGATGGCTAGAAATTGAATCTAAAGCCCCAACAAATCGCTGGAGGCCTCAAATGTCAACCATTTCTCTGTTTCTCTCTTTTGACTATCATTTGAGATGAGCTCAAGAAATGTTTGGCAAAAAAAATGTTAGTATAAACAATATTTAAGACTTCAGTCAATTTTATTAATACAACAAAAATTGGATGTTTTTCCCTCTCTTTCCTTCAATTGTGTGCACTCCTATCATATATCGGGGGATAAGAATCGACTAAATTGTATACACTCTGTATATAAGGATGAGAACATCAATGGAAACGATTGCAATTAGACTTGGAATGGGATCAAACAACTGAGACAATGAATGCCATTGAATGAGAGGGCAAAGAAGGAGAGGGAGAGAGCCTTTTGAAAAGCAAATTAATGTCAGAGGATTTCGTCAAAAGTAAAACAACACATTAGAAGAGCGCCAAATGATATTGACGTTAGTCTTGACATGAGATCAGGAGAGAAAAAATGTATAGCAATGGTTGAGCACTGGATAACCGAAGAATTGTTTCCAACAAAACGTTTACATATCTCTCTTTATGACAGTATTATATCGTTTTTTGTTAATATAATAAGAATTTTATAATTAAAATCTATAGCAAAGAGTTATTCAAATTTGGTTTCAAATTAAAAGATGTAAATAATTTCCGTCTGAAAACTCATTGTCACTGAATAATGGATGGAAGGACTGTAGACTGTAATGAATTTTTATTAAGTTTTTGGTAGAAAAGTGTCGGATCAATTCCCCGGTGTTTTATCTTTGTTTTTGTTCGCAAAATAAATTAATTTCCAACGAATATAATATCAATTGATTTATATGTTTACAGCTCTGGAAACATAACAGTCCTTTGCGTCTAAAGTTATCAAATGTTTCGCTTTTTTGGAGCACATGTTTGTCAGCTCTGGTTTCCAATCGTTGTCTGATTTTTCTCATTCTCTCACTCAGAATGACTGCTGTCTTTCCCCAACACTTATATAAGAGATTTTGTTTGTCTGTTGTGCGGAACAAAACTAATCAATGGTTTAAAAACTAAGAGATATATAACTATTATTTATTTAAATGTCAAAAGTATTCAATAATTTTCAGTTTTTTCTTTCATAACTTTTAATTATTTTTGTCTAAAAATAAACAAAAAATTCAAAGAAAAAAATTGGTTTCGATTACAGAACTTCTGTTAAAACTCAAAT
Organism: Galumnidae sp. Gr-Ori-00277; assembly: GCA_034700165.1. Lineage (NCBI taxonomy): Eukaryota > Metazoa > Arthropoda > Arachnida > Sarcoptiformes > Galumnidae > Galumnidae sp. Gr-Ori-00277. The sequence goes on along the minus strand of JAQIXI010000745.1, from coordinate 16,070 downwards.
AAAAAAGACATTTAATCGATAGACTTATCTGAGATTTTTTTTTTGTTGAAAAACATATATTCTTGGAATTAAAATAACTATTATTTAACAACAAATAGATTTCAAGAGAAAAGTATTTTTCAATAAAACTCTTTCTATTAATAGAAAAATAAAGATTTTTTAATACAAATATTGACACAAAAATCAAGTTTTAAAAATCATTTTGTGAACTAAATATTATAATTAATTGGAAACAATTTTTAGTTTTTCATTTGAATCTTGGATTTAATTTATTGTGAGAACCAAAACATACTTCTATACAATTAAAATGTTTTTGAGAAAATAAATGCCAATAATAGCGGTCTCTAATTGAATGTCTTCTACTAATCTCTTATATGAAGAGCTATTCCTTCAGAGAAGAGAAAATTTAGCGGATATTTAATGAGAGAGAAAAACAAAAAACAAGTAAAGCCCTCATCTCTTATCGTTCATTAATTTGAAAAAAAAGAAATTACACTAAAATGTGAATAAAATAATTCCTTTTCTTCCGGAAAGAGTCAATAGTTTTTTGGGAACTTTTCATATAAAATAACAATAAAAAGGTTTTTCTTTTTATTTCAGGAAATTAGACAAAAAGACATAAAATCAATAAATTGGATAATATTCAGAAAATTTGATAAATTTATGAGAAAATTATCAGGATATTATGTGAAGTTTTATTTGATAACTTGAAAATAAAAGCAAAACATTTGCCTCTTTTTTATCTAAAGTGGAAAAAATTTTAAAAACTGTAAAATTATAACATTTTTCATATTTTTTTATATGAAATACGATATAATGAATGAGTTGTAACTCATTTCGTTGAGTTATTGACCGAAAAATATAAAAAAAAAGAGTAAATAAATGGTTTTGAAATATGTAGGACTCAATTATTTCGTTTAATATACCATTGAATACACAATAAATTCATTATTTTATAACAATTGTATAAAATTCACTATTTGTTCTTGGTAAAAGTTGCAAAAAAGTAAATTATATATCTAGTTGAGTTTAATCCATTCATAATGAGCTTAAAATTGAGATATTTTTTCCATAAAAATATGATTTATTTCACTGTTTATTAAGTTTTGAATCATTAAAATACTTTTCAACAAAGATATTCTTTTGAAAATAGAGGATTACCTTTCATAAAATGTCAATAGATTTGTTAAAATGATACTTGCTAAATGTCAAGCAAGCATAATTGAGTTTTTATATTATATAAGAGATATGTAAGAAAATATCAAAAAACGAGTATTACTTACATTAAATTAATCAAAAACTTTAAAAAAAGAGTCAAAAAAATTTGAATTTAAAATATAATTCATATAAAAAACGAGTTTTCATTTCAAATATCTTTTAGTACTTAAATATTAGGAAAATTATATTCAAAAAATTTCATAGAATTTAATAAAATTAGTTTAAGAAAAGAAAGTTCTAGTTTTCACTCAAAAAAAAGGAATTAATATTTTCAATCATTAAATTCCAATAATAAAAAAAGTAGAAAAACTATCCCTTCTTTTTATGTAAATTCAAATTAAAAGAGCCATAAAAATGTAATTCTTTTCAAAAATGACACAAACTTTGAGCACATATACAATGAGATAGAGTTTCATCTCTTTTCTCTTTTTTCTTATTCTTCTCTCAATTCTAAGAATACATTTGTTTGGAAACAATTTCTTTGAAATAATTGCAAATTTTGTCTCAAATTCGTGACTCCAATTTGATAAAAGAGCACAGAATGAGACCCTAACAACACTAATACATATATTTTTGATATTAGTATCTGATATCAAAGTATCTGATATTAAATAAATAATAGTTTCGGGTATTTATTTAACGGTCCAAATGGTTGTCCTCTAATAATATTATATTTGTTTCTGGTGGTTACCACTCAGTTTATGAGCACCCGATCTATCGGACAGAACAATGTCTTCAGCACTTCATGTTTTCCATGAATATAATATTATAGCAAATGTCTTAACATTAATGGCTTTTTGTTTGACTTTTCCTTTTGTTGTCTTTTATATTAATTTTGTTATCATTATATCAAATACTCGTTACTCGAAATTCTATGACACAGAATGAGGGCACAGACATAGTGAACACAACTCTCTTCCGTCTCTTAATATTCTAAGAGTGACAAGCAACTATTAATGAGCTGGCAATCTTTGTGATAAATACTACTAAGATAAGTAACATGGTTATCTTGTCAGGATGAGAAATTCCTTTTAACTTGTGCTAGAGCATATTTTATTTGCAAATATAATGGAATTAAAGTAAATTCAATTAATATTTTTGCCAATTTTTTTTTTTGAATGAAAGATAATTAATTAGTAAGTTAATTAATCACCAGGGTATATCACATTTGGCTGAGACTTTTTCAATGATTAAAAATAATTGCAAACAATTTTGTTTGGGATAAGACTGGGAATAGGAATGGGAATAATATCCCATTGAGTCTAATAATATGATAGTAATAATTGGAAGCAAAAAAAACGGCTAAATCTAAAAATTTGATAACTCATTGCAAGAGCCTTTTTTATAGCTGGATGTCTGTACTCGAGCACAAGAAAACAAATCTTCAATATTTGGAGGACTTATGAAAAAGAGTAAGAAAATTGTTTATAAAAAGAAAATCCTCTTATCTTTGAGACATTTATATAAATCCCGTATGAATTGTGAAAAACTTTTCTTTGAGTTAATATAAAAATATTATCTCAAAAAAAATTTGGGTTCAAATAAAAAACTTGTCTTAAAAACAGTATAAAAGGAATATCTTTTCTATTAAAACAAATTGAATTACTCTTTTTTAAGTTTAACCTCTCCTTTTACTTTTGAATGGTGTGCCGGCAAATAGTCTGCCAGATTAAAATTTTATCAAGCTCAACAGAATAAGGCGATTTTTTTATTTATTGATCACAATTTTTGATAACTATTTTCTTTTGTGTTTAACTTATGAAATGAATATAAAAAAAAGAAGTGAAAAGAAAATAGAAATTAATAAATAAGTAATTCTTTACATAAAAAGTAATTCATATTCAGACAGAATTACTTTCGAGGAAAACAAATTACATATAAATAGTGTTTCGCTTTTATTTCTTAAATTTCTTTCGACTTAAAACATGAATAATTTAAGTCCAGAATATAATTCCTGTTTTTAGAGCTCTTTTGAATTTTTAGTCGATTAAAGAGAGTACTCTCTCTCTCTCTCTCTCTCTCTCTCTCTCTCTCTCTCTCTCGCTCTCGCTCTCATCTCCCTCTCCCTCCAATTGTTTGCCATTTGATGTATTCTAATGAAAGGCACAGAATTTAATTGAGTTTAATTGATTGGACCACAAGTTTAGTGTATTTCGTATTGAATTGAATTCAAAAGAGGAATCATTAGTGAAAAACAGAGAGTCGTTTAAAATGTTTTATTCGTTGAGAATAAGAGTGTTTTTCACTAATTTATCAAAAAAAAGAAAGAAATGGATAAAAGAATTTTGTTTAACAATTATGAACTCATGTGTGGAAGTTCAGGCTATGCTCGAGTTCAATAGTATTCAATCTTGTGATCAATTTGTGACAAAATTTGAAGTTATAATAGTTTTGCAATTTTAATACATCCCTGGCTTCTATCCATTCCTCGTTTAAACGGAAAGGTCTGGAGATTTGCCAAAGAATTTAATCGAATTACAAAATCTGAAGAATATTCTGGTCTTTCAATAGATTTTTGTAAATTTAAAGACAAATATACTCTTTGTTTATGATCTTCGAGTAATTAAATAATTAGATTATCGATTAAGAAATACTGAAGACTTGTTTTAATTCAATTATTTAATTAGTTTTTAATGAAAGGCTGAGAAGAAAAGGGTCTCAACAAAGAGATTGATTTAAATGAAAAGTTTTAAAACACGAGAGAAATGAGTTGAAAAAGAGGCGAAACACCACTGATTGAGAGCACAGACACCACACATAAAGATTCAGAGTTTATATAATGAGTTCTTCAGTCTATGTTTAGGTCGTTTCCAGAGAGATGTTAACATATTAAACATTGAAAAATGTTTGGCACAAAAGCAAAGGCAGAGCAAAAGAAATTAAATTATAAAATAAGCAAACATTTAATTTTCTGATCGCAATAAGTGCTGACAAATAACTTTAGTTAAGCCTTTCATTCACTCCTTTGCTTCAAGAGTTTGAAGTGAATAAAGGAAAACATGAAATTAGCGAAACATTTCCTCTAAATTCCGTTCATTTGATTTGTTATGTCTTCAAACAAATCTCATTTAAAAAACAAATGAAAACTGTTTTCCATTTAATAGACTTTTCTATTGAATTGGATTTTAAATTTTCTTTAGTTTTTTTTTGGGTGACTAAGAATAGAATACTTTTTGCCAGTTCTGTCAGTGGAAGGGAGCGGTGAGGAAGTGCTCTCTTTTGATTGTCTCTTTTCAAGAATATAGAGATCAAGCACTGGTATGGCTTAACTAAAATTGATGAAAAGGCAAAAATCTGAGCCCAAAATAAATGCTAACCAAATGTGTTCCTCATTTGATGTGTTGCTTACAATTGATTTATTATTTGTCTACAAAAAAGGGTCTATCGATTTATTGTATTAACCCTACGATCGTATATATCTTTCAAATACTGTACTCTCATTAGTTCTTTTCTATCAGTTTTTGTCTCATTTAATGAGAGATTCCCTCCAATGAAGAGATGAAAGACATTTGAATATTGAATTTTCACTACACTTTTGGTACAGTTTTTTTCACTTAAAACTATGGATTTTTAGTGCATTTCTCCTTTAAAATATAACTATTTGAGTATAGATATTCTGTGCAAATATAACAAGGAATAAGTGTATTATTGATTTTGATATACTTATTGCCTTTCATTTCTTACGAAGGATTTTATTCGTCTGATCTCTAATACTTAAGTCTAGAGTTTTTTTTTCTTAGAAAAAAAAGTTGTGAATAATAATCAATAGATATATTCGTATATAATATTCTTTTATGACTGGCTTTTGATTACATTTCAAGTGAACATTGAGTTCTAGCGATACCAATAAATGAGAGGAAAGGCATCGAAATGAATGTCAGAGAAAATGTAAGTCAAAGGAAAAGTTAAGCGAAACAGAAACGATATTTTACTGAAGATATTTATAAGTAAAGTATTTCATAACGAAAATTTCACTTTTGGGTCAGAATAGTATCAGAAAGAAGAAGAAAAAGAGTGAGAAATGAATGAATAAGAAATCGACAGAAAAATATTTTTGTCGCAAATCTTTATACAGTATTTTTTGAAATTTAGCGAAAAAGAAATGGTATATAAGAAAGGGAAGTGTTGCGCGAAATAGTGGGTTATTTGCCTAATGTAGCCAAAGTAATGTCACACACTTTCAGGCAATTTATTTCTGTCACAAATCACAAGAGTTTCGCCGAAAAAACCGGACTTCAATTGTTGGTCAGAATATTTTCAAAAGAAGGCAGAGTTTTGTGTCGTTTTTTCTATTCTCTGAGAACTGGACTCAAGACTTTCATTCATTCATTCTTTTCCTCTATTTTTTTCACTTTCACTGAAGAAAATATCTTTTAGTCTTTTATAACAGAACTGAGATTTTACTGGATATTAATCGCAGAAAACCTGAATTCTCTGACATTCGTTTGTAATAAGTTTTTTTTTCTGATGAAAATTTCAGCTCTGATTCGAGTTTTTTCTGACCCTCTCTTTCAAAGTATATATTTTTTACAGACAAACACTCGATTCATATAAATATAGTGAGAGATAGCGGGGAGTGAGAGATGGGGGCCGACACTCACCGATAGAAAGTATAAAAATGATTGACTGACTCTCTCTCACCGATTCTTAACTAAAAAGAGGGAAATGTCTTCGAAGAGAAACTGGAATTTCTGTTCAATGAGTTTCTTGTATTGCGTGTCAACTGATTGCTGACGACTCGTCTGTTTATTAATGGTTTGAAAGCTTTTAAAAAATTATTGCAATCATTTCAAACACAGCATTAAAGGTTAGGATCGACTACTTTTAATGACACTCCATATCCCCCAATGGATGGCAAACACACCTTTTGCCAAATTATTGAGGATGTGCTGCATATCTATCAGATATAAGATACGATTTTTAATTTAGATACAAATAATGCAATCAATTGGGAAATGGATTTCCATTCAGTTGACAGTTATTGCCCGTGGAATAGAGGCTGAGAGAAGGGCCAGTTTTTCTCACAAAATCAATCATACATTGAGAGGATATAACCCTCTTATGACTTGAGTTTTATTAAAGTAAAGAAAACCCGAATTGCAATCCATTGGTCTAAAAGAAACTGTTAATAAAGGCTTTTCCCTGAATTGTTTAACACTATTTTGTAAGCTTTCAATCAAAATGTTTGATACAAAAACTCTTAAAAACTCAATCCCTGGACTTGTTTTGGGTGTAAATCTTAAAGCTGTGGATCTAAAGCCAAACAGACATTTCATTTCAAAGAAATTAAAAAGTTTTACACAAAAAAATGCGATAAAATATAAGAAGAAAAAACCGTTTTCTACACAAAAGAGGAGAACAGAAGAAAAAAAAAACGCAAAGAAATTGAAAGTAAAGTTAATATTTGGGTTTAAATAAAATGAAAGAAAAACCTTTAAAACACAATAATAGAGTAAAAGAGAGAAAAATCTAAAGTAAAATACGTTTTTTCTCAGAACAGCAAATAAATTTGCACTTGGTTATATAACCAGGATTATTATATCAAATTTGTGAGCCATTATGTAGTTTTAGTTGTGGACATAAAACATACGCACATTCTTAAGAGGCATCCATCAAATGAAAGTTGATTGATCAGTTTAGATTTGAATCAAGATTGAATATTATGCTCATGGCCCAAAACATGTGAACATCCTTGATCCTGGTATTTGTAGGTTCAAGTGAACCATCTTTTTTATATAGAACAGACAAAAAGGAGACGAAATAAAAGCGTAAATCTAATGATTTTAAGACGAATGAGAGATAAGAATAGCTGTAATAAAAGTGAAAGAAAATGAGCCCTAAAAGTGATGACACTTTTCTGTTGTCGAGATCTCAATCCCAAATGTAATGCCAATTGTGTCACAAACAAAGCAATTGATTTGGACTTTCACTACATTTACCTTTAGTTTTGTTATTTCGCTTACATTTTATACAATTTATTTTGGGCTATAAATTTGTTGAGACTTTTCTCTTATCCTATCAGACAATCATTTATTAAGATCTCTCCCGTTCTCTCTCTCTCACACTCACTCACCACGAGTTTAATAAATGAAAAAAAGGTTTCATAAGAAATTTCTTCTTGATATTAGTCACGCTTTTAATTTAATATTTTTGTTGTTGTTTTAAAATATAAAATATAATAAAAATCTGGTTTTTATAATCCATTTCATAGACTATAATATATTTGGCGAAGAGTTGAGACTCGTCTGCATTAGAAGTCATTAGTTATTAGAGGATATGCTAAAAGTCTATAGGATTTTTTTACAAGAACTGTAGTTTAGGTTCTAGACATCCATTTGAGACGAGAACTCATTTAAATTTTGATTATGTATTTCACAATAATTTTGGTCTGAAATGGAAAAGACATACGTTTTTCTTCAAACGTTAGGAATGCATTCAAGCATTTCATTAAATGAAAATAATATTCCATAAAAAAAATGTATGAAAAATATTGAATCATACAATCAATTGAATTTTAAAGACAATTTTCTCCCAGCAATAAAAGGAATGAGAATATATTCCCTTTCCCTTATCTTGGAGGTCTGAAAAATTCTTTCAATTCTTGTCTGGAAAGCACAGGCACTTAGTTTTATTGAAATTCAATTCCACGATATATTTTTTTTATGCCTTTCCTCTCAAATGAAAAGAAAGAGAATTCCAATCAAATAAGAATTCATATATTAATTCAAAAGTCATTCAAATAGTGATAATAAAAACATTTGAAATGAATTTCATATGAAATATTGATGTGCTTTAAAACGACTAAGAGCTCAACCATGGAAAAAAGACATTGACTTTGTTTTGCTTTTGCAAGTTTAAATGATTTTATTATCAAATATTTATTTATAGTCATAATATTGTTGTCATATATTGTTATTATTTTTATTGAAAAATGCATTCATTTTATGATTCAAAACATTTGATGTGAAAAATGTTTTGCTTTTGATTTTCTATTCAAATCATTTTGAAAACGTTTTTCCTGTTTTGACAGAAGTTTAGTAATAAATCCAAAAAGTTTTTTGTTTTTCTGATCTCTTTGTCGTCTCTAATATGCAAAACAATTTCCTTAACAACAAATCTATTCTTGAGATTCATTCAAAACCTAAGAATTATATTTATAACAAACAATGAATGAATAGCACAGAATAAGATCATCACAAGAGACAAACCTCAATGTTTTACAGCAAAAATTTTTGACTCTTTCCCTAAATATAAACCCATATATTCTATGCAATTGTTTATAAGAAAGAAATATTGAGTCAATTCTATAGTCAAACAAATTATTCAAATCCAGGAATCAATTGCTTTCTTCTTGTGATAAGAAATAGAAGAAAATATCGATTTCCAAGAGTCTATGAATAATAAAAAGTTTGTTCCCGAATAATAACAAGAATATAGTGAATAGAAAATCAATTGAAGGAAAGGAAATAAATCAAAGTTCACAGTATTTTTCAATAGGAGTTGTGTTTTGACATTTTCTCTCCTAAATTGAAATAACGACTAAACAATTCAATCAGAAGTTTGTCGTCTTTTTTTTTGTGTGCGATTTCGATGGAAACCGATTTCATAGTTATTTAATACTTGTTTTAAAAATATTTTTAATTAATTTTTCTTTGAATTTCAATATTTAAATAAGTGATTAAAAATATTATGTCGTTTTAATTTTGAGGTTAAAATGCATTTTTGCTTTTCTCTAATTCTCTAAAACAAATGAAAAGTGTTTTCGGAGTCATAAGTGTTGTTAAAATGAGTTTAAAAATAGATTTTCACTCAAAAATAGCAAAACATTTGACAAATGAATGCATTTCATTATTCAAAGACTCGAATAAATTAATATAATAGTGTTTGATCGGCACCGGCTTGTATTGGGCACAGGCATGTAGTCATGGTAATTAATTGACCTGACAACTATTCCTATTAAATGTGAATCTCGTTTTAATACATTTGAGACAATTTGCCAAATGTTTTGGCTCTCAAACTAATGTCTGTCTCAATGCTTTTTTTTTGCTAACATTCATATGGTATGAAGTCTGGTTCCAACCAAATCCCTGTCCAAACCCTGACTATTATTATGTGTTTTTCTAAACGTTTTGCTTATATTACTTATAATTTTATTGTCATAACTCTGTAATTGTAATAAAAAAAAAGTTTTATATATTCAAAGAGAACTCAGATATTCAATCGGAATGACTGGCATGAGTGGCATAAGTGGCCATTATTTTAATGATCCGGTATCTTTTATAAATGTTTAATTGCATGTCCACAAAACAGTCAGTAATGAAATGTTAGCTAAACTCAAATCAAAATATATATTCGTTTGTCTATTACTTCCTGTCTCTTGACTTTCAAACAAAACACACAAAAAGTGTCTCAAAATTTTCAACCGAAATGTGAACTAAAAAAACAGATTTTAATTAAATTTTTTTTTCACTACAAAACTATTTACTCTATTATACCCCAAATGATTCCCTTTAAACACCGACTTATAGTCACTTAAATGTGTCCACTAATTATAATAATCAACATTTCATTCGTCTTAATGGCTATTTTGCACTCATTCGCCAATTTGTTCATGGTAATAATTATATACTCGAATAAGTGCTACTTGGTGACATTTTTGGGCATACTTTCAAATATCAATATATAAATTATTTGCTTTCACTTAAGTCTGATATTAAAATATTTGATAGAAACTGACCTAGCACACTTAAATATGGACATTTTATTCATATTAACCAAACAGAGTCTAATTGGTTGACAATAAAATTTGCATCGAATGACAATTAATGTGTCATTTCTATTATCATTTGTCTAAAATGACTTTATTCTAATTTAACTGTTCTTTCGGATACAATTTTCGTCATCAAAATAGTCATTAAAATACATTAAAGTAGAATTACCAAGGTATATTTGAAAGAAGACCACCCTTTCTATAAAGTTTTCAATATTATCTATCGATTTTGGCCATTTCACTCAATTTTAATCGTGGTCCTTTTTTCTAGTTATAGAATTTGAAACTGTTTTACTCAAATACCTGGTTATCCCATCCCTTGGAAAAGATTATTCAGATATGAAAACAATTAAATTTGGAAACGAATTGGGAATTGAAGTAAAGAATGATTTTCATTATAAATGGCTTTTTGTAAAGTTTGTGTCTGTCGTCTGTCGTCTGATAGACAAACGATTATTTAATTTATCAGATTTTTAATGAATTCTTTGTATTTAATGAACGGAAAACTGATTTTGTTATTCAATATAACACTCAGTCGGAGGTCACAAAACCTTAAGTATTGGTTCGCATGTTTTTTCCCCTCTTTTCAATGGATTTTTGTCTTTACTTCTAATTAAGATTCTTATTATTTATTCTGATTGCGAGGAATGGTATCAAATTGAAGTGAACTCCAGTCAACCAGAATAAAAGCACGTATTTTACAATTCGTCAAATGTTTACTTTACTTCAAGTTTTAATTAAATACAAGTCTTTTCTTTACAAGATTTTGATCGCATAATCAACTCTTTTGATTGGAAGAGACGTTTCCATTGAGTCATAAGAAAACATAACATTTCCTTTCATTTTTACTCTCGACTATAACTCATAATTCAAGTAATATGTCTTAAGATTTTTATTTGAATCAATAGATTTGGTATTACCTTCAGATGTTATGACTCTTTGAAGGCATTGAAATATATTTCGTCCTCTTATTAACGAAAATTGTGTTTCACTTAAGAACTCATACTTTAATAAAAATATTTCTTTCTTTTCGGCAAAATTCTGTTATTTTCACTCAATATTGAGTGAGTGAATGACTGACTCAGTGTGTTTGTGTGTGTGTGTGTGTGTGTGTGAGAGAGAGAGAGAGAGAGAGAGAGAGAGAGAGAGAGAGAGAGAGAGAGCAGTCATAGAGTTCATTAATTTATTATTTTTTGAAATGAATTCATCCCTAAAATTAATTAAATCGATATCCGATTGAAATGCTTTTTCTCATTCATGTAATAATATTTTGCTATTTTTCAAAAAACGCTTAAAATTGGCTCTATTTTCAAGAAAAATAAAAAAAATTGGATGAAATCAATTCTATTACAAATTTTAAACTTTTCTTTAAAGAAAAAATAAATTTGTCTCTGATTTCAGATTTTTCCAAATCAATAGACAAATATAGAGATCGAAGATATAAATCCATTGAAATAATTGTTATTTGAAAGAGAAATGAAGAAAAAATTGCGAACAAAAAGAGCGGAAAAATTTAATAAAAAGTATATATATTTCCAAATATTTATTTATATTCTGCTTGAAATAACTCGAAAATTGATTATAAGATATCATCATATTATGTCTTCCAGGCTTTTAGTACACCATTTCTTTGGGTATATATTTTTTTTGCCAAATCAATGGTAACTTTACATCAATCCAATGCTCGGAATTTCCTAATAATGTTCTTATATTTTAATGTTTAATAGAATATAATATCAGTTGAAAAGAATAGAAATTATAATTATTTATTTTGATATTAGTTTTTATTTAAACAAAAATATGTTTTTTATATAATTTTCATTTCTATTATATTTTTCTACAAAATTTCAAATACCTGTCATTAAAGTCTCGTTTCTGATACTGAATCTCAAGAAATATATTCTCGATTGGAATACAAATTGAGTATAACTTGTATACCACCCAAACTGCAATCTCTCTCTCTCTCTCTCTCTCTCTCTCTCTCTCTCTCTCTCTCTCTCTCTCTCTCTCTCTCTCTCACACGTTCGTAATTTTATCGAAGGTAAATTGCATATTAAGATAAAATAGATACTTTCAAATGAAATATTTTTCGAAATTAAATGAAAATCAGGACAAGCTAGGTAATTTCAAAAGGCATTAGTCTGTAGAATAGCTATTTTAGATAGTTATGGTTGAAATTTTCAATAGGGTTGGTATTAAAATCGAATTTTGTGAGAAAATATCCAAGATTACAAAAATAGAAGTTATTTCTAATAATTATTGGATAAACGTTTGGACTTATTATCAATGAAATAGTTTTATATATAGAATTGCATTTTTTAGGTATTCGTATCTCAACTATCAAATTATTATTGAAAATGAGCTGAAAATTCAACGCACGTCCGACTCTTTTCAATCACAAACAGACGACTTTTGTTTTGAGTCAATTCGTTTGACATTCATTTGTGATTAATTTCATAAAACAATTGCAATGATTATTAGAAATTCAAAATAGAAGTCATTTATAATTCATTTGAAAATTGCTTTTAATAAAATAAAAGGCATTTCAGACGAAAACGACTGCAAATAAAAGAAAATAAAACAAAACAATAAAAATATTTATTTATTAATATTACAGAAAAAAAACAATAAATAAAATCATAAATATTTCCATAAATTAAAACAAATATTTAAAAAACTTTTAAACATCTGATAAGAGTCTGTTTGGTATGTCTGACAAAAAAACACAGAATAAGAAAAGCAAAAGTCATTATCAGAACAAATTTAAACCCATCCATAAAATCAGTGAAAAATAATTACCATAAAAGACAAGATTAAGAAGACTAGCAAGATCCAATCTTCTTGAATAGACATTTGGGATAAAATTCTTTTCTCTTTTTTTCTCTTTATTCGCATAAATTATTAAATGAACCTGATAATTTAAATTCTGTGCAAAAGAATCGATCCATTAATGAAAGGCTCGCAAATCACTAACAGATTAGACACACGACAATGCCTGAGGCAGGTCAATCACTGTTGTTACCTAGGCTATTGCCACAAGTCAAAGGTCATTAATTGAATGCCATATCTCTTTCTTTTAGGCGATTAGGATCATATCCTAGTAATTTTGCATAAAATTATCAAGGCACTAAATAATTTAGATAAGAATCGTTTAATGGCCCCTTGGTTTAAATATATGCGTGCCATTCACGCCAGCACTGGTCAATTGGCTGATTAGAAAAAAGGGCAAATAATGGCATTCCTTTTAATTAATTCTGATTTTTGATAATCGAAGAGAAAATAAAGTTTAGATGTAATTAAAGATAAATATTTAATGTTTACTACATTTGAAACATAGTTTTAGTTTTCGTTTGATTTCTTGTTTTTGTTTAGTTGTCTGTAAAACATATGCCGTTTTGTGAATACGTTTCTGGAAATGAATTTATGGAAAACTAAAAGTATTTATTTTTGCTGAAAGACTTTTCACTCTTTTAAAAGTCATAATTAATATGATTTTCAATTAATTAATGAATAGAAATGTCATTAAAATGTTTTCAGTGGCGATAAGAGAATTGGATATCATTTTTGTATATTTTTTAAATTAATTATAGTTTTGGAGAAAAGTTTTATTTTTGAATAAATATTTTTATAACAGATTTCTGTTTATCTCTGAATTTGTACTAAACGTCAAATTTAGAGAAGAATAACAAAAATGTTGAAAATTTATTATAAATCTTTTCGTTTTTAAATTCCACGAATATTTCATAGAATATATCAAAAATTTCAGCAAAAAATATAAAGAAAAATCTCCACTTCTATTGATTTGCGAATTCACTGGAAATTTCAATATTCGAGGATAGTTTTACTTCAATTTATTAAATACGAGTCATAAATTTTTAAGAAAGTGCTAGAAATTGAACAGAAATATTGACTGAAACCAATGGCACGAACGCCACTCATGTGATACCATTCACTTCATGGAATGAGTGGTAAATTTCAATCTCATTATCAGTAATTCAATACTTATTTTTAGCGGAACTGATGTGCGAACTTTCAGAAAACCATATTTTTGTCTTTTATTAGTAAAGAGTAAAAAAACAAATTTAAGTTATTTTCGGTTTTAAATTTTATGGAATTTTATTTGGATTTAATGTTCATTTCATAGAAAATTAAGCAAGCTGTATATTAAATAAACATTCTACACAGCAGATGAATCATGCAAGATTTACTGAAGCGAAACATCCATGCTCATTCAATCAAAACTCAATTTAAGAATTTTTCGCCAATTTTTGTTTGTTTTGCAATTCGTATTCAAAGGAATTTCTTTAACATAAAAAAAGGATTTTAAGCCTTAAAAAAGAGTAAATTTATTTTTGGAAAGTTTCGGGAAATTTTCAAAGACTATGTCTCAACGTTTTGCTGAAGTCTTCGATTGATTTCTTTAAAATAGTGACAAATTTTTGACATTTTTTGACCGAAAATAAAAAAAAATTAGATTTAAAAATATCGAAGGGTTGGCTCAGATTATATTCTGTTCCCAATTTTGCACAGAATAGAAAGCACTGCAAAAATTCTTTCATTTCATTCAAGTTTTATCACATTTTTTCCTTAACGACAACTAATGAAGAAGAATAAGAAGTGAAACAAATTTCTTGTGCAGAACAGCACAGAATAGAACAGATCTAAAGCAATGATCGTTAGAAACAAAGAGTCAAACAATTCAAAGTCAAGAGTTATGTGAAGCGAGTCATCAACTCTTTTGATTTCATTTAATTCTGTGGACCGATCAGAACAATTGCCTTTAACCCGATTACAACAACCGGAGCAAAAAAACACAACCCAAGAACCTTGTCGTTGAGTTAGGAGACCAACCCTTTTCTTGAAAAGAGAGACAGAAAAATCTCTTTTCATTATTTTTGGCAAAAGTCTGCAATTTTGTCGTATCCGAGCAGACAATGACTTCTCTGGTCTTTCATAGACTTAATTTTCATCGCTTTTTATCTCTAACGACAAGATTTAAAACTTTTATTGTAATTATAATAACAGAGAAAACTTTTATAACATAACGTTCGCACAGAATGAGCACTGAATGAATTTTTGCATATAATTAACAGAAATTTATGGCCAAAAACTCTTAATTATATATTTTTTGATAATTCTTTTCTTTTGAATAAAAGATAATCTCATTTTCTGTCGAGAATTTTATCTAAATAATTTATCCGAACCATTGAAAGGTTTGGTTTGAGCTGACCAGGGGTTGGGCTCAAACTATGGACATCTATGATTGTAATAGCATTTTGAGAGTATTTTTCATTCTATTGTTTGTATTTAACAGAATTGTCTCTCAACTAATTGTCGGCTAAAAATACTTTTGAGGCTTAAGTTTTAGAAGTTTTAATACCTGAAAATAATTGAGCAAGATAATTTCTTATTCAAATGAGACTCTTTTGACGAATAGTTTGAGAGTAGGGTAATATTGGAAATAATTTATGAAAAGCCTATTTTAATGAATTCCAACAGAAAAATAGTAAATCCGACGAAACAATTGTGTAATGAATTTATATATTAATGCAAAACATAAGTAGAGATAAGGAGTAAAAAGTTTTTGTTCACTCAATTCGTTTGCATAATATTATTATTAAATATATTTAAATATACATATATTTTAAGGCAAACTTTACTTCCATTATTTCCAGAGCTTTGGAGGGCTTTTCGCCAGAAGTTGTTCTTTCAATTCAATCACAAAAATTGAAGAATAAAAAGAGAAAATTCACGAAAAGAAAAATATTAATTTTAAACTTAGAAAAAGAGCTTAAAGTAAAATACGAGTCGATGGCAAACGACAGTCAACTGAAGTGTATGCCATCAGAAGGAATGTCAATATTATAGCCGAAGAAAAAACATTACAATTAATTTGGATTTCCTCCACATATTTGTTAGGTTTTAAGAAACATAAAGGCATTGGTTTTGTGTTTCAGTTCATTACAAATAGTAAATGAAATTATATTTGAGTTCAAAAATACTTTAAAAAAGAAACGGAAAAACATTTTTCTCTCATTTGATTCCCTGTTTTTCTTCAGTTTATTTGTTAAGTTTTCTAATG
>JAQIXI010000744.1:0-18801 GCA_034700165.1 Galumnidae sp. Gr-Ori-00277 | reverse complement strand
ATGAATTTTGAATTTCAAATAATTTATTTTAATTGAAAGGAAGGGACGGAAAGAGCCAGGAACATTTTTTAAAGGAAAGAGAAGAGTTAGAAAAATTAAAAACTACTCTTAATTATTTTGAAAAACCAAATATTTTTAGTCAATAATGTTTGAAATAATGAGTATTTCATTTTAATCTCCACTTATTCATAATTATATTAACCTTGCTAGTAATTCCAAGAGCTTTATGCAATTGAGTTTATACCTTTTTGAAATATTGTTATAAACCTAGATACAATTTTATAATATTAAAATATTAATATGAATTGAATTTAAATAAAAAATTTCAATAAAATTATTTGAAAAAAGTTTATGTCTTTTGTAAACAACAAAACAACATATCGTTTGCCAATTGTTTTGATTTTCAAATAGTTTTGATTTTAGAAATGTTTTAAATTGATTTGAATTTAAATGAATTGAATTGAATTGTGAACAGAATGTGTGAATTGAGGACTACCAAGGTATTTCAATATGCTTTTTACTTTGAATGTGTCTTTTAGAAGAACTAATATTAATCATTAAATGAATACAATTATATTATATAAGCTTTTTTAACTTTAGAAATTATGACATTTCTTAATTTACCCGTCTCATATCTGCCTCACCTAATAGTTTGTTGTTTGTTATGTTTGTGGTCATCTCTCCAACAAAACTATAGGACTACAGTTAGACATATATTTGCTTTAAATTTTGTGAGAATTTACTTAAAAATTAAAAATTTTATTACAAAGATTTCAAAGTGAAGGAAAGTTTTAAAAAGTGAAGGCCTTTCGCTCATCCCTTCCCTACAAAATTATAAACTCAACTCTTGTCCTCAAACTTATTTAGAATTTATTTAAGTTTAAGAGTTCTCCAAATTTTTGAGAAACTGTTTAAACACAAACAAAAAATACTGACTTATTAAACATTTTTATTAAGTTAATGAATAATAAATGGATTGTAAATAAAATGAACTAGGGCTAATATTGCAAACATTAAGTGTTAATAATAGAATGAATGCAGACATTTGTATATAAATTTCAAAATATTTTGAGGAAAAAATTAAGTTTTATTTCACAAAATTTTGTTTAAAATATTCTCAAAAATTAATTTTAAGTTTAATAAATGAGTTAAGAATTAGTAAAACTCTAACGAAACAAATCTTTAGATAAACTTAAAGTTTAGCTCAACTTATGAGCATAGGGGTGATTCTTAAGAAACTAATCCCTAAAAATAACACCCAAAACAAGTTTCAAAAAGCACACCACAAAAGTACAATTTATGAATGAAAATTAAAAATAATTAAAAAGTAAAGTAAAATTAATTTATTAAATAAAAAACTTTCAAATTTTATACGAAAAACATATTTTAATTGATTATATATCAGTAGAGCCGCTAGAGGGCGAAAATTGTTTTGGCAAAAAATTTTAAGCAACAAATAATTCAAAACAAGAAAGTAAATTAGTGTTACTCTATATAGTTGCTTTAGCTGCATTTATTTACTATCTTAGTTTTGTATTAAATTAGATTAAAAATTTTCCCGCCAAAACAGTTTTCGCCCTCTAGCGGCTCACCTGATTGTATGATTAATTGTTAAATGCTTTTGTGTAAAATTTGAAAGTTTTTTATATAATTAATTAATTTTCCTTTACTTTTCAATTATTTTTAATTTTCACTCATAAATTGTACTTTTGTGGTGTGCTTTTTGAAACTTATTTTGGGTGTCATTTTTGGGGATTTTTTTCTTAAGAATCACCCCTATGCTTATGAGCGGATAAAATAACAAAAAAAGAGACTTAACTCTCAGTTGAATGTCTCCAAAACTCAAATGAGAAGTATTTGTTTCAATTGTAAGCGAAGCCAACAATTATTTTTATCATTAATTCCTTTTAAGCCTATTATTGTAAGCATTCATTCTTGTCATTCAATTGAGTCCCGATTACATCCTTTATTACATAAATAACTCATTAAACATCAAAAGTGTTCTATTTTCTTAAAATTAGCTTGATAATTTCGATTAGCAATTAGACCGAATAAAACTTAAAGGGATTATAATAGAAATATTATATGTTTTAATTCAATTCATTTGATTAAATTTCAGACATTTTTCATCTGTTTTTTGTTCGCTTAAAAAATCAAAAAATAATTTTTTGAAATCACTTTTGGTTTATTCAGAAGCGAATAACGAATGCTTTCAAAGAATGTCCTCATTTGAATCAAGTATTTCTTATTTAGAGCTGAAAGTTTATCTCGGATTTTGCTGAAGAAGGTGTCTCTTTAATAGGAGCTTAAAAATTAATTTTAAAATAAGCTTGGTCTATTTATTATTTTAAAATTGTTTGAAAAATAAATGTTCAGACACTAAGTTTTACAAAAACTCGAGTTTTTTTTCAAAAAATAAAATCGTTGTCTCTCTTTCTCTCTCTTTTTCTCTCTCTTTTCACAATTTATATTAAGACTATTCTTCAAGTCTAAGATAAATCACTGAACGTAACATAATTTAATGTAACTTAACTTAAACTTCATATCTTTCAGTTTGTGAGAGGGCTCTACAGAGGGGTATAGTTTGGGGACTTTGAGAGACAAAAATAAAAATAGTTTTTTTTCTAACATTTTTATTATGTTTGGAGTCATTCGTCGGAATTTCAGTTAACGTATAAATTCAGAGATAAAACCGTCAAATCTAACCGAAAAAGCGCTGAAATAAATATAAGAAACAAATAAATGTACTTGCTACATTGTGGCAACAAGTTTTGTTCTTAAATGTTCTATACTTAAAAAAATTGAACAAGCCTAGTCTTGTTCACGTTAGGGGCAATCAAAGAATATAAAGTATCGAATTCTAAATACCGTCTTATCTGTTGCTCAACACTCAGAATAATTCTAAAAATAATCGAATCGACTCTTCATAAATGTTAGCCAACATTTCAAATCAATGTTTATTTGATTCAGTTTAAAAAAGGAGACAAAAATTTAGTTCAATTAAAGCATAATTTAATGAAACGGTAAAAGTCATGAAACTTATGATGACTTCAAGAAAAGTAAATCTTATTTTTATGGTTAGAATTGTGACCCAAAGAGAGGGAAACAAAACATTAAGCAAATGACACACTTATGGCTTTTACTAATTTACGCTAAATTACGCTAACATTCAGTTCTCCAGTATTTTGGCTGCGATTCAAGTTCTGCAAAGTCTTGCAATTTCACAGATCGCGACTCCAATTACGATCAAAACTGATTTGACACAAAACTATTCGATTATTATTTATAATTCATTCGTCACTTGTTTTCACTCGATTAAAATATCTAAGAAATCAATCAATTTTGGAGACGAATAACAATATTTTCTTAACTATTGATTGACTTTTTTTTCGAGAATTCTTTCATTAAAAGACTTATTATTCTTAGTTTTAGATCAAAACAAAAATCTCTTAAAACTTTTCATTAAAAATTCATTAAAAATTCTTATTTTTTGCCAAAATTTGAATTTAAGGCCACACTTGAGAAGAGAGAGAAGGGCTACCACTCCATAATGCAAATAAACGACGTTAATGTAGAGGACGCAGGAAAGTACAAGGTAATTGCCAAAAACGAATTGGGGGAAAGCAATGCCTCCATTACTCTCAACTTTGACGGTAAGTAAATAATCGAATTAATTGATGGACAGATTCTAAACAAGAATTTGCACAAAACAACTGCACAGACGATGAGGCGCCCCTACCCATAGACGGTGCCCGACCCACTTTCACTGAAAAACCTGTGATAAAACAGTCGGACGACTGTTCGAAAATTACATTTGAATGTCGATTAGTAGCTGATCCCAACCCTACCATTGAATGGTTTCATAGGGCAAAAACTATTAAAGAAGATTCCAGACATAAATATACACTTTTATCAGACAAACACAACCAATTGGCTTCACTTACTATCATTGATGTCTGTTCCGAAGATAGCGGTGAGTATAAGGTAGTGGCCAAAAACAAACATGGTGATGGATACGCTACTATTAACTTGAACTTTGATGAGGACAAACCTGATATACCCGATGGCAAAGCGCCCCGATTTCCAAAAAAGCCAACAATTAAACAAAAAGGAACGACTCTTATCTTAGAATGCCTTTTGGAGGCCAACCCTTTCCCAGAGATAACTTGGTTTCACGCGACCAAAGCCTTAAAAGATGGCGTTAGACATAAAACCAGGAAAACTGATGTCGGAAAAGATCAATATATTCTGTGCCTCGAGATTTCTGATCCAACGACAGAAGACGGCGGAAATTATAGGTGTAATGCAGTCAATGAATTGGGAGAATCTAATGCTAACATTGCGCTCAACTTTCAGAGTAATTCCATTTTTTCTCAAATTTCACATCAATTGACATAAATTTTTTTTTGTTGAAAAGCCGGTGACGACGAAGATTTGTCGCCAGTATTTATTGAAAAGCCACGAATCATTCCAAAAGAAGGAAGTGTTACCATGGAATGTAGGGTCAAATCAACCACTAAAATAACGACCAAATGGTATAAACAAAGCACTATTATTAAAGAAAGTGTTCGCTGTAAGAGTCAAGTTATCACTGAATCTAAAGAGGAATATACAGTTAGATTAGATATTGAGGTATTCTCTTTAGTAAATTGAGCAAGGTCAAAAATAAACTCGAAATTTTGTTAGAAACCCACCGGAGACGATGGAGGAGACTATAAGTGCATCATTACAAATGAGTATGGTGAACTTGTAGCAAACCTCAAGTTAAATATTGAAGGAGGTGTCAAAGGTGATGGCATTGCTCCTACTTTTGTTGAAAAACCCCGAATAGTTTCGGAAAATAATGGAAAACTAATAATAATGGAATGCAAAGTGAAGGCTAAACCCAAACCAGAAATTATTTGGTATTACGAGAATATTGTCGTCAAAGAAACCACAAGAATAAGACAATCGATTAAAGAAGAGAATGATATATATCTAATCCGAATGGAAATACACGAACCAGAGCTGAATGATTCCGGAGTTTACAGATGTAATGTTCGTAATATTAACGGAGAGAGTAATGCAAACCTTACTCTAAATATTGAAAGTAAGCCAAAAATCTTTTAAATTTTATTTAATAAATAAGAAAAAGTGTCTAAAATTGAATCAAAACATTTTAATCGATATATTAGTCGCTCCGGTTATTAAAGAGAAGCCCAGAATAATTCGAATGGAAAGACAACAGAAAATAGTAATTGAATGTATGGTTCAATCGGGAGGTCGTCCGCAATGTATTTGGCAAAGAGAGTCAACTGTTGTTAAAGAGGACTCTAGACATCAGATTATAGTTAGGGAAGAGAATAAAGGAGAATACATTATCGCACTTGAAATCGATAAACCCGGTGCTAACGACAAAGGCATGTATACACTGATTGCCAAAAACGAAAAGGGAGAAGTGACCTCCCAGGCCATCAATGTTACGATTGATGACGAACAGGAGGAGCAAAACGAGGAACAGCACAAAAAGAAGGCCTCAGTCAAAGAGAAGGCTGACATCGGCTCTAAGCCTAAACTCATCCAAAAACTGAGATCAGAAGTAAGCAAACATCTGATGAGTTATGTTCTCTTCTTTAATAAGTAGAACAAAACTGAATACTTTTCCAACTTTTAGTCTTTAGTTCAGTCGTTCCAAAAATATTTTTCGCAATTATTAGTATTTGAAGAAGTCGTGTCTCTATTCAATGGAATTTCTCAGAACCTTTTCAGTGTATATTCAGTGATAATTACATTTCATCTTTTGATTACGAACACAAAATTTTCAAAATTTACTTTCAATTGCTTTCAATCTTTTAATTTATGAATTGTTTCCAAATTCATTGCAAACCAAATGTTTTCGAAACCGATTTTGGATTTATGTCTCAATAATTGACTTCAAATGAATCTATAATTGGAGTAATTGTTTAAAGACTGAGACGAACTCATTAAGTGTTAAGTTAAGGTGAAATTCCATTTTGAATCGACCGACTTAAGAACCATTGAGCATCTTGGTAATATTATTATTACCAAGTTTAACACCTCTCAAGGATTTATCTGTGTTTTGTCCTTAAACTTCAGTTATTGGATTAAACTTCTATTTTGGGGTAAATTCTTTTATAACCTTTAAATTTCTTCGTAACAGAACATCGAAGTCGGAGAATCCATCGAATTGATAATCAGATATCAATCGACAGAAAAAACGACAGTTATCTGGTATAAAGACAAAAAGGTTATCAAAGAATCCCGTATTTATAAAATCTATTCGGATAACTCGACTTCACGTCTAACTATCAATAAGGCCACCACTGATTGCGGCGGAGAATATTCTGTTGAGATTATCAACGAATACGGAAAGGAAGAGTCAAACGCAAGACTAACCGTTTCCAAAGAAAAACAAGAGATCGAAGAAGAAGAGGAAGAAGAGAAAAGAGTTCGCAAAAAGAAAGTCGAAGAGGAAGAGGAAGTAGAAGAGGAAGAAAAGGAGAAAACAACCAAAAAGAAAGACGAAGAAAAGAAAAAGCTTTCGATTAAGAAGAAGGACGACAACAAAAAAGAAGACGAATTAAATAAAGTCGAAGACAAGAAAAAAGTAGAAGAGGTTGAGGACAAAGTCGAGGAAAAGAAAAAACTTTCGATTAAAAAGAAAACCGAAAGAGTCGACGAAGAAATCAAAGTCGAAGACAAAAAGACTGACGAAAGAAAAGCCAGTCTTAAAGTCGAGGAAAATAAAAAACCAGAGGAACAGACGAAGAGAAGGATCTCTATTAAGAAAAAAGAGAGTATTGTTGAGAAAACTAACGGTGAAATCAAACCCGAAGATAGAAAACCTTCTCTCAAACCAGAGGACAAAAAAGAGACAAAACCAGAAGAAGCGAACGACGAAAGAAAAAGACTTTCAGTTAAGAAAAAAGAGGAAAAACTCATCGAAGAAACCAAAGAAATCAAAGAAACTAAACCGGAAGAGAAAAAACCTTCACTTAAGAAGAAAGAAGAGCCTAAAGAAGAAGAACCAAAAGAATTCAAATTAGAACCGGTTCCTCCATCTAAGAAAAAAGGCTCTGTTAAAGAAAAAGAATCAAGGCAAATTGAAGAAACAAAAACAGAAACTGCAGACTCTAAACCTGATACTAAGTTAGAGCCGGAAAAAGCAGTCGACCAAAAGAGAAGAATTTCTATAAAGAAAAAGGAAGAAAAAGTTAACGAAGAAATCAAAACCGAACCAAAAGAAGAGCCAAAACCAGAAGAACCCAAAAAGAAATTATCGGTTAAGAAAAAAGAAGAACCAAAACCAGAAACTAAACCGGAAACAAAACCTGAGACTAAGCCAGAAACTAAACAAGAAGTTGAATCTGAACCTGTCCAAGATCAAAAGAGACGAATATCTATAAAGAAAAAAGAACAAGTTAACGAAGTAACTAAACTCGAACCTAAACAAGAACCAGAAGAACCCAAAAAGAAATTATCGGTTAAGAAAAAAGAAGAACCGAAACCCATCGAAGAAAAGAAAGTCGAAGAAACAAAACCTGAAGAAAAAACAGAAGAAAGTCGAAGGCTTTCCATTAAGAAAAAAGAAGAGAAACCGACAGAACCTAAAAAGGTTGAGGAAACTAAACTCGAAACAAAACCAGAAGAAAAGCGAAAGCTTTCCATAAAGAAAAAGGTCGAGGAAACAAAACCTTCAGAAGTCGTCGAATCCAAAACAGAGACCAAATTAGAACCGGAAGTAGCCGTTGACCAAAAGCGACGAATTTCTATTAAAAAGAAAGACGAAAAACTCAGTCAACCAGAAGTACCGGAGGCTAAACCTGAACCGGAAGAGAAGAGGAGACTCTCCGTAAAGAAAAAAGAAGAGACCAAACCTACAGAAAAAGTCGAAGAATTAAAACCCGAATCAAAACCAGAAGAAAAGAGAAGAGTTTCTATTAAAAAGAAAGACGAAACCAAACCAACAGAAGACACAAAACTAACTCCAGAAACTAAACCATTAGAAGAACGAAGAGTTTCTGTTAATAAACCTGAAGAGGAAACCGCCGAAGAAAGTATGGCTACAAAAGTGGAGCCCAAAAAGCTTTCGATTAAGAAAAAAGTCGGCGAAAATAATTTGGCGAATATTAATGAAGAAAAGAGAAAGGATTCCCTTCTTATTGAAGAGCCGGTCAAAAGAAAGTTATCAGTGAAGAAGCAGAGTATTGTCCCGACAATAGCCGAACCAGAATCGGTGCCGACCGCTAAAAAAGGTTCGATTTCTATCCCTGTAGTTCGCGAACCGACGCCAGAATTAGAACGAAAAGATTCGTTAGACAGTAGTGATAGACGCGATTCGGTTGTAGATACACCCCCTCCCACTCTTAGTCCGCGGGGCTCACGTCGAGGTTCAATCCTTATTGTTGCAGATGAAAAGGGTTTGGCGGTTGACGATACGGGACAGACTAAGAAATTGAGGCCGGGTGAAATGTTGGAGATCAGACGCGGATCTACCTTGGGACTTAGAAAGGGTAGTATTGATGTTAGGCGTCAGTCCGCTGCAGAAGTAGATATTTCAGACAAACCTTCCTCTACTCTGAGAACTATTGGAGATGAGGGCCCCCCAGAAATTAAAGAGTTTATTGAAAGCGTCAGCGCTGTTGACGGAACCACAGCTACTATTCAGGCGACAGTTGAGGCCAATCCTTTAGCTCAGTTTAAATTCTTTAAGGAGGGACAGGAAATATTTGAAGGGGGAAGATATAAAGTGGTCACCGATGGGGAGACAAATACCATATACTTCTGCATCAAAAAAGCAAAACCGGCTGATGAGGGAAAATATAGAATTGTTGCCTACAATTCATTCGGTGAAGACAGTTGTAATGTTAAAGTCTTCGTTAGCGGTGAGTCCAATCACTTTTCTCCAAGTAGTCAATGGTCTGATATTTGTTTCTCAACTAAGACTCGAGTGGAATGGACTTTAGGGCTATGCTTAAGGCCAAACAATACGCCAAATGGAAAAAAGAGAACGAAGACCCCGATTGGGGTAATCTTAAGGCAACTGAAGACGAAAGGAGGGCTTCACTCAAAGAGACAAAGGTTTGCATTTATTTTAACTTTTATTTCTTAAGTTTTAAAAGTTTTTTTTATTATTACATAAATAAAATCAGTTTATATTAGTTTTAAGTTTTTTTAAAATTTCGGTTAAAGAATGGATTCAAACGATAAAAAAATGAGTTTTAATAACCTTTTGCTTGAATTCAGATTTTGGCGTTTCATTGCTTTAATTATAAGATTTCATTAATAATTAAATAATGTTTGAAATGAATTATATTTTAATGAATAATCAAATTCTGTATCATTTAATTGACTAATATCTGTGTTTATGTGTTATGTGTTTAAATGTCAAACAATTTTTTTTTGAGTATTTTCTGACAAATTTCTTAATGATATTCGAAATATTCCTTATCTTTACTTCTCATCACATTTTTTGCGGATAAAAATCACAATTAAAATGTCAGCACTTCGTAAAACTCTTCAATTAAAGGGTTTGTTTCATTCACATATCATTTTAGTAAATGCTTTGCGAACCAAAACTAATGAAAGAAATGCAAAACCACTGAAAAACCAAATGCTTTGCTATTAATAAGAAAATAGTCGCTAAAAGTAGTAAAAACAGTAATCTTTTTCTTCCCTTTAGTATTGACCCAAACATTAACATTAGTGACACTAATTTAGTGTCGATTAGTGTCCACTAATTTAGAGTCAATTAGTGTCCACTAATTTAGTGTCGATTAGTGTCCACTTAGTTTTTAGAGTAGTTTTTCCTTTTTGTAGGAAATTGTAATCAATATTTGCTACTAATTCTCATTTCTGGCCATTTCTTTCTGTTCAAACATTTTATTTGTGTTAACTCTGGGCTCAAACAACTTCGGGTTTAAATAAAAAACAAAGGATCAACTGAGAGCCCCCAGTCCTCTGAATACAAGGAAGACATCCCTTGCAGATTTGATACCTGATTGGCCGACATTACAAGCAGTTAAAAAACATCGAGAGGTTTGATAACCGATTCCGTTGTGTTTTATGTTGTTTTACAAATCAATCGCTTAACGGATTAAATGGATTTCACTGAATGTTTGGCTTAAGTCTCGATTTGAAGCAAATATTTGTCCAAAAAATGGTCGAATCGCCACTCATTTGTTGTCTGTCTTTTAAATGTTTTACAAACTTTTATTATATAATATTCTTAAAACATCTTTTAGTTAACTCTTAACAACATTTTATTGATATTTTCGTAGACTTTAAATGATTTGAAAGTTCACTAAAAGTGTTTCACAAAATAAGAATATTTTAATGAATATTCTGTAATAAAAGTTATAAAATGTGTATAAATTAATGAGAGCTAACAATACGTATTGTT
This sequence comes from Galumnidae sp. Gr-Ori-00277, assembly GCA_034700165.1. NCBI lineage: Eukaryota > Metazoa > Arthropoda > Arachnida > Sarcoptiformes > Galumnidae > Galumnidae sp. Gr-Ori-00277. The sequence goes on along the minus strand of JAQIXI010000744.1, from coordinate 8,399 downwards.
TGCACCATATTTTCCAAATGCTTTAATCCATTCTTCGAGAGCTGTGAATGAGATATGAATTTGAATACATTTGCGATATTCGCACGACTTTTGGTCCCCTTTTTTTGTATTAATCGATTGAATGCATGAAAATTAATACAAAATATTCTTTAATTTGTATTGTTTTTGTCAGAAACCGGATGTCTTCATAAAGCCATTAGTGGACCAACACGTCAAAGAAGGAAAAGACAAAATGGTTCGCTTCGAAGCTGTCTATTCTAAGTCCGGTATAAAAGCCAAATGGTTTAAAGGAAGGACTGAATTATTTATGGGAAAGAAGTATAATATGACCTCTACCGGAGATTTACACGTTCTCGAGATTAGAGAACCAAGAGTTGATGACGCGGGTCAATACAAATGCCAGTGTTTGGAAACTTCGTGTTCGGCGATGTTAGACGTGGACAAACCGGATCCCGTCTACAAATTCATACGACCCCTACAAAAGTCATACGAACAGTACACCGGACGAGAGTTAGTGCTCGACTGCACAACCAATCACTATAAGGCACAGGTTAAGTGGTATAAGGGTGAGAACAGAATAGAACCCAGTGACAAATATCAAATAGAGCAAGATACTTTAGGCAAAAAGATTTTAAGAATTCAAAATTGTAATTTAAATGATTCGGACCAATACTCTTGTCGTATAAGTGCTCAGGAACAGACTAAGACTCAGGTCACCTGTTCTGACAAACAATACGTTTTTGTCAAACCATTAAAGAGTTTGAGAACCACTGAAAATGAAACCATAACTCTTGAGTGCGAAGTCGATGATATGTATGCAGAGGTCAAGTGGTTTAAAGACGGAAAAGAATTGGAGGCCATCCCTAAAAAACTTGATATAATAGTCGACGGAAGGAAACGCAAAGTTATCATCAAAAAAGCCAAAGTGACTGACGAGGGACAGTATACCTGTACTACTAATGCAGACAAAACCGAATGCGAGACAATCGTTGAACGTATGTAACAAATGATGGCTTTCTTTCACTTCTTTTTCAATACTTAACTAAATTTTTATTAATAATATTTTTAGCGTCAAATAAATTCCGAAAGAAGTTGCAGGATAAGAGTGTCCTCGAGAGAGAAGACATTGTCCTTGAAGTCGAAATGTTGGAAAAGAAGGCACCCCTTCGTTGGTTCAAAAATGGAGAGGAATTGCGACCCACCGATAGGTATTTAGTATTAACACGCGGTTAACCCAAACATATACTGATTAGAAACAGTAGTAGTAGTGATGAACAATGTTTTGACAGAATTTCCATTAAATATAACGACGACGGAAAACAACAGCTTATCATAAGAAATGCAACGATGGAAGACATCGCAGAGTATAGTGTTCTTACAGATAAAGGTTTGAAATGTTCTTGCAAAGTTGACGTCAAAGAGGCTGAGAAAAAACCAGAATTACGTTTGGATAAGACTGAATTCCAGGGCGACGCCAATAAGCCATTTAGTATTGAGATTCCTTACAAAGGTTTTTACTTTTCATTCCTTACTTTTAAATCATTTAAGTCTGTGTTTAGTGTCAGGAACTCGAACTTCAGAATTGGTGCCCAAACTTAGTCTGAATGGAGTGCCGGTCAGTGTTAAAGACGTCGATATTGTTGTAAAAGAAGACAAAATTATTGTGACCTTCAAAAAGCCAACGCGAGAGAGTTCTGGTAATTATGATTTCAGTGTTTCAAATTCCCAGGGTGAAGCAAAAACGCCTCTTAAAATCAACTTTGTTGACGTGCCCTCACCTCCTGAGGGACCCCTCGAAGTAACCGATTTATTCCGAGACCGATGCAAATTGTCGTGGAAACCACCGAAAGACACGGGAGGATTACCTCTTCTTCATTATGTGGTCGAAAGACAAGATTTGGCGGTTAGGGGCGGCTGGACTGAAGTCGGTACTACTGAAAACTGTAAACTGGATGTCACGGATTTGATGCATAAACGGGAATATAAATTCAGAGTCAGAGCTGTTAATAAAAAGGGAGCCTCAGAACCATTGACTGCTCCCAAATCGTATTTGGCTAAAGACCCGTACGACGAACCCTCCAAACCTAAAGACGTTGAAATCGTTGATTGGGATAAGGATAAGGTGGACCTTAAATGGAAGGCTCCCGACAAAGACGGCGGTGCGCCCATTGAAAAGTATATCATTGAAGCCAAGGATAAATTCAGTGCTGATTGGGTTCAGGCACTTGAAGTGCCTGGAGATCAGCTCAAAGGAAGGGTTGTGTCGCCGGCAATTAGAGAGAACGGAACCTATCAATTCAGGGTAAAAGCTGTTAATAAGGCGGGACCGGGAGAGCCGAGTGAACCGACGAAAGCGATATTAGTTAAGGCAAGATTTGTCAAACCATATATTATTGGCGATGACCTCAAGAATATTGTCGTGAAAAAGGGTGCAGTTATTAAATATGATATTCAATTTGGTGGTGAGCCGGCACCTGAAGTGACCTGGGATATTAATTCCAATGAGATTAAGGCTTCGAATCGCATTACTATTGAAAATACGGCCAAATCTACGATTTTGATAATACGTCAGTCCGTGAGAAGTGATTCGGGAAAATTCAGACTCACTCTGACTAACAGTTCTGGAACTTGTAATGCGACGGCAGATGTGGTTGTGTTGGATAAGCCGACACCACCTGAAGGTCCACTCATTGTCGAAGAAGTTTTTGCTGAGTCAGCAAAAATAAAATGGAAACCACCGAAAGATTTGGGCGGTTCTGAACTTAAAGGATATCAAATCGAGAAAATGGATGTCGACACCGGAAGATGGGTTCCCGTCGATGAAGTCGGACCTCACACTACAAGTTTCAAATGTGAGGGTTTGACTAAAGGCAAGAAATACAAGTTTAGAGTGAAAGCAGTTAATAAAGAGGGAGAGTCCGAGCCTTTAGAGACCGATCAGTACACAGTAGCCAAGAATCCATACGAAGAACCTTCAAAACCAGGAAAACCAGAAATTGTTGACTACGACAACACTAAAGTTGTTCTCAAATGGACTCCACCTGAAAAAGATGGCGGAAGACCTATAGAGTCATACGTCGTAGAAGTTAAGGACAAATTTAGTAATGAATGGAAAGAAGTTCTCAAAACAAAAGACGATAAATGCGAGGCAACAGTCGATGGTTTGAAAGAAAATAGTTCCGTTCAGTTCCGGGTCAGAGCAGTGAACTGCGCCGGTCCGGGAGAGCCCAGTGAAGCCACTGAACCGCATATCGTTAAACACAGAAACTTAAAACCATATATCGATCGAACAAATCTCAAGAATATAACCATAAAAAGCGGTCGATCCCACAAATATGAAGTCGACGTTAGGGGTGAACCCCCGCCAACCATTACCTGGACTTTTGGTGACGCAAATACCAAACTTAGTGACGATAATCACATAAAAATAGAGAACACTGACTATCACTCAGACATCACTATTTCAAAGGCCACTCGACAACAGTCAGGAAAATATACCATAACTGCAACCAATAAAAACGGAACCGATTCTGTTGTCGTGGATTTGACTGTTTTGGCCGCACCGGCACGACCTGAAGGACCGCTCGAAGTTACAGACATTCATAAAGAGGGCTGTAAACTGAAATGGAAGAAACCAAAAGACGACGGCGGGTCTCCTATTAAACACTATGAGGTCGAAAAACTGAATCCGGAAACGGGTCGTTGGGTTCGTTGCGGTAAAACAGATAAACCCGAAATGGATATAACAGGTCTAACACCGGGAAAGGAATACTTATTCCGAGTGACTGCTGTCAACGAAGAGGGAGACTCTGAACCGCTGACAACATTACAACCAATTGTTGCTAAGAATCCATACGACGAACCGACAAAACCCGGAACCCCTGAAATTGTTGATTACGATAACACTAGTGTTGACCTTAAATGGGAGCCACCGAAGAGTGACGGCGGGTCTCACATTGAAAAGTATATCATTGAAAAGAAAGAAAAGTCAGCCCTTAATTGGGAAAAAGCGGCTGAAGTTCCCGGAAATGCAACCGAAGGAAAAGTCACGGATTTGAAGGAGAGATCAGAAGTACAGTTCAGAATCGTTGCCATCAATAAAGCCGGTGCCAGTGAACCCAGTGATGCAACTAAGATGCACGTGGTCAAATTTAGAAGACTTAAACCATATATTGATAGAACAAATTTAGAAATGATCACGGTCAAAAAGGGCAAACCAATTAAATTAGACGTTAATGTTAGGGGAGAACCGCCGCCAGTCATCACTTGGAAACTCGTCGACAAAGAAATCAAAAGTGACGACAACTATGAGATCGTAAACATTGATTACAACACAAAATTCACAATAAAAGAGTCGGACAGAAAACACACCGGAAAATACAAAATCATTGCCGTTAATGAAGTCGGAAAGGATGAGGCAGAGGTCGAGATATGTGTGTTGGGCGCCCCCTCCCGACCAAAAGGACCCCTTAAAGTGGATAACGTTCACGCAAAAGGATGTGACCTTCACTGGCAAAAACCAGAAGATGACGGCGGGAAACCTATTCAGGGATACGCTATTGAAAAGTTGGATCCATTGACTGGAAAATGGGTTCCGTGCGGTAGAGCTGACAAAGACGAGACTGACTTCACTGTTACGGGACTACAGCCCGGAAAAAGTTATCAGTTCAGAGTTAAAGCAATCAATTCTGAGGGAGAATCAGAACCATTGGTTACTACTGAACCTATTCTGGCCAAAAACCCATACGAGTCAGCACTGGCTCCGGGAAAACCAGATATCGTAGACTGGGATGAAAAACATGTCGATCTTAAATGGACGCCACCTAAAGACGATGGCGGGGCTCCTATTACTGGTTATATCGTTGAAATGAAAGACGGAGCCAGTGGTCAATGGGTTCCTGTCGTCGAAACTACTTCTCCTAAACCGGAGGCGGCCGTCACGGGTCTCGTCAAAGGAAAGAAATATCAGTTCAGAGTTAAAGCTGTGAACAAAGCGGGCGCTTCTGAACCGAGTGAACCAACAAATACTCATTTGTGTAAAGAAAGACATTTGAAGCCAACCATTAATCGGGAAAATCTTCAGCCAATTGTTGTGAGGGCAGGAAATATGGCTAAACTCGATGTTGAAGTTAGTGGTGAACCGCCACCAAAAGTAACATGGTTATTCAATGGCAAACCCGTTGAAAATGACTTAACCACTACAATTGAAAACCCAGACTATGAGTCACACATAAGAATGAAGAATATGACCAGAGCTCAATCCGGGAAATATAAAATTGTGGCCGAAAACGAATCGGGAAAAGACGAGGCAGAGGTTGAGATCACAGTAATCGATAAACCGGGTAAACCTAAGGGTCCACTCGAAGCGGATAACATTCACGCAAATGGATGTCAACTTCATTGGCAGAAACCGGAAGACGACGGCGGGCGACCCATTCAGGGCTATGCCGTCGAGAAATTAGATCCGGTTACAGGAAAATGGATTCCTTGCGGTAAAACAGATAAAGACACCACTGATCTCACTGTTAGTGGAATACAAGCGGGCAAAACATATCAGTTCAGAGTGAAAGCAATCAATTCTGAAGGAGAGTCCGAACCATTGGTTACATCGAATTCTATTTTAGCGAAAAACCCTTACGAAACGTCACAATCTCCGGGTCAGCCCGAAATTGTGGACTGGGATGAGAAACACGTTGACCTTAAATGGGAGCCTCCGCGCAAAGATGGCGGCGCACCCATTACTGGTTATATCGTTGAAATGAAAGACAGTGCAACCAATCAATGGGTTCCTGTCGTTGAAACTCATTCTCCTAAACCCGAGGCTGCGGTGACCGGACTCGTCAAAGGAAAGAAATATCAGTTCAGAGTGAAGGCCGTCAATAAGGCCGGACCCTCAGAACCGAGTGAACCGACAAAAATGCATTTATGCAAAGAAAGACATTTGAAACCAACGATTAATCGCGAAAATCTTCAGCCAATTGTCGTGAGGGCCGGCAATTCGGCCAGACTTGACGTTCAGGTCACTGGAGAACCCCCACCGAAAGTGACCTGGCTATTCAATGGCAAACCCATTGAACCCGACTATAAAACTACAATTGAAAATCCAGACTACGAGTCACACATCCAATTGGAGAGTATGTCCAGAGCCCAGAGCGGGAAATACACTATTGTTGCTGAAAATGAGTCGGGAAAAGATGAGGCAGACGTTGAAATTACAGTCATTGACAAACCGGGTCCTCCCAAAGACGTGGAATTTGCCGATTGGGACAAAAGACACGTTGAACTCAAATGGAAGGCTCCGGACGACACCGGAAATGCTCCGATTGAGAAGTATATCATTGAAACTAAAGAAAAATTTGGTATCGATTGGGTCACTGCAACTGAAGTTCCCGGCGATCAACTCAAAGGAACGGTCACTACTCCGGCTATAAAAGAAGGCAAACAATACCAGTTTAGAGTCCGTGCCGTCAATAAAGCGGATGTGGGAGAGCCCAGCGATGCCACAAAAGATATCGTCATTAAAGACAGATTTGTCAAACCATTCCTTATCGGCGCTGATCTCAAAGATTTGAAAGTAAGAGCCGGTGCTATCATTAAATATGACATTCAATTTGGAGGCGAACCCATACCTGAAGTCATTTGGGAAGTGAATGGAATTGAAATAAAGCCTTCGAATAGAATTACAATAGAAAACACTCCGGAGTCAACTCTTTTGAAAATTCGTCAGTCAGTGAGAAGTGATTCCGGAAAATTCAAACTCAGTCTTCGAAACAGTTCGGGCACTACCAGTGCTGTCGCAGACGTCACAGTTCTTGATAAGCCGTCACCACCTGAAGGACCCCTTGAAGTGGAAGAAGTGTTCGCAGAATCGGCTAAAATAAAATGGAAACCACCCAAAGACGACGGCGGGTCTGATCTCAAAGGATATCAAATTGAAAAAATGGATACCGAAACCGGACAATGGGTTCCCGTCGCAGAAGTCGGTCCCAAAGCAAACAGTTTTAAGTGCGAGGGTTTGACTAAAGGAAAGAAATATAAATTTAGAGTTAAGGCTCTTAACGACGAGGGAGAGTCTGAACCTCTCGAGGCTCAGACACCCATTGAAGCCAAGAATCCATACGACGAACCAACAAAACCAGGAAAACCAGAAATTGTTGACTACGACAACACTAAAGTTGATCTGAAATGGACTCCACCTGAAAGCGATGGCGGAAAACCTATTGAGGGATATATTATTGAAATGAAGGATAAATTGAGTAATGAATGGAAAGAAGTTCTTAAGACAAAAGACGATAAATGCGAGGCAACAGTCGATGGACTCAAAGAGAATTCAAACGTTCAGTTCAGAGTAAAAGCAGTAAACTTAGCAGGGTCAAGTGAACCCTCTGATGCAACAGATTCTCATATCGTTAAACATAAGAATCTGAAGCCATATATCGATCGAACAAATCTAAAGCCGATAACAATAAAAGGCGGCCGAACCCATAAGTTTGAGGTCGACGTTAGGGGTGAACCCCCGCCAACCATTACCTGGACTTTTGGTGACTCAAATTCCCCACTTTCTGACAACAGTCACATCAAAATAGAGGACAGAGACTATCACACAGACCTAACCATAGCTAAGGCCACTCGCGAACAGTCCGGCAAATATGTTATAACTGCGACCAACAGAAACGGAACCGATTCAGTTGAAGTCGATGTCACGGTATTAGCCCCTCCTTCGAGACCAGAGGGACCGCTCGAAGTGACAGATGTTCATAACGAGGGCTGTTCTTTGAAATGGAAGAAACCTAAAGACGACGGCGGAGTTCCCATTAAATACTATGAAGTCGAGAAACTAAACCCCGAAACGGGTCGTTGGGTTCGTATCGGAAAAACAGATAAACCAGAAATAGATGTCACGGGACTCACACCGGGAAAAGAATATCAATTCAGAGTAAAAGCCGTTAACGAAGAGGGAGACTCTGAACCCTTGACTACATTAAAACCAATTATTGCTAAAAACCCATTCGACGAACCGACAAAACCGGGCACTCCTGAGATCGTCGACTACGACAGTACTCACGTCGATCTTAAATGGGAACCGCCTTCGAGTGATGGCGGGGCTCCCATTACAGGATATATCGTTGAAATGAAAGACAGTGCGAGTGGTGTATGGCTTCCGGTTGTAGAGACAACATCGCCGACACCCGAGGCATCGGTCACTGGTCTCGTCAAAGGAAAGAAATGTCAGTTCCGCGTAAAGGCCGTCAATAAGGCCGGACCCTCAGAACCGAGTGATGCGACAAAAGAGCACACCTGTAAAGAACGACATTTGGCGCCAAAGATTAATCGCGAAACTCTTCAACCGATTACTGTTAAGGCGGGGAATATCGGAAAACTCGATGTTGAGATTAGTG
>JAQIXI010000743.1:0-18819 GCA_034700165.1 Galumnidae sp. Gr-Ori-00277 | reverse complement strand
AAATCAAAATTTTTAGTTTAAATATTATTTATTATGAATTGAGTTAACAATTCATTTAAAGGACCAAAAATTCGGTCACTTTTTAATTAAAAGTTTCTTTTCTTTACTTTTCCTTATAATTGCTCTTAAATTCGTTCCACAATTGGTTTGAATAAATTTTGACAAAAATCTTAGAACTGAAGCGAGAGATCGATGTTTGGAAAAAGGCCTGCAATTCAATATCGGGATATTCTAGAGATGAGAACTCAGTTCGTGGTGTTCTTAAACGAAAAGTAATGGCATTGGAAAACCTACTCCACAAACATATTTATGATGAAAAGCCATCTGCAAATGATTACCTTGCCATTTTAGAAGAACTTCAGAATAAAGTTTGTTTTAACTCTTTGTGATAAAATGAGTAATAATTTATTTTTGTATTTTAGTATAAAATTCGAAATAAACCCCTTTTATTCAAGTCTGCGATTGTCATGACTTTAGTCATAAGTCTCTTCTTTATGCAAAGTATTCCAAATCTAGATCTGAGCCTCGGATGGATTGCAATATTAGGAGCAATACTGCTCTTAATTTTGGCTGATTTAGAAGAATTGGAATCTATTATTGCAAGAGTCGAGTGGTCGACACTTATATTCTTTGCGGCTCTTTTTGTTGTAATGGAAGCGTTGGCAGAACTAAAATTCTTGTGGTGGATCGGACAACTCACTCAAGACCTCATCAATTCGGTAAACGAAGACAACCGTCTGATTGTCGCTATTTTAGTATTCCTTTGGGTTTCGGCTTTGGCTTCGAGTTTGATTGACAACATTCCCTTCACTACAGTTATGGTCAAAATAATTGAAGATTTGTCCACAAATAATGAATTCAATATTCCGTTAACTCCACTGATATATGCTCTGGCATTCGGTGCCTGTTTGGGCGGTAAGTCATAATTTTATCTAAATATTTCTTAGTCTAAAATTTTGAAATAAGGTAACGGAACATTAATCGGCGCCTCTGCAAATGTTGTCTGTGCCGGAGTGGCCGAACAACACGGCTATAGATTCACTTTTATGGACTTTTTTAAGTAAGTATTGTTTGTATACTTTCTGTAAAAGGGTTTCGATTAGTGTTAAGTAAATGTTTAGTTCTTAAATATTTGACAGTTTTTCAGAACCGACACAATTTGTGTTGACATATGTTTAGCAGACTGTGTCTGAACTTTAAAAATGTATATAAAATGCTAATAATCTTTGATTTCAAATTTGATTCGAAGCCAAAAGTTTTGATTTGTTTTCAAAAAATATTTTTAAAAAATTCTTATTCTTAAAAAAATTTGTTTCAGAATTGGATTTCCTATAATGTTGTTGACCACAAGTATTGCCACCATTTACTTAATTATATGTCATGTCGTTCTTGACTGGAATTACTGAAATTCACTTGAATATGTATTGTAATACCAATATATATGTACTTGTACGTCTAAAATGTAAATCATTTTTATAAATATTCATTTAAAGATTAGAATTCATAAAAAAAATGATTTATAATATATATTATTAGGTATTTATTTCACAATTTAATACATTTTAGAATTACTAAAAATTTTAAATAAAAAATTTAATAAATAAATAAATATAAGTATAGAAATATTATAACTTTTATCGCAATAATTATTATTTTTCTTTGGATTAAATCGATTTTTTGAAGAAATAATAACATAAGAAATGAAAGGTTTTTATCTTTTTATAAATTACTCCAATATTTTGATCAAAAACTGACTAAACTTATGACTAAATTTCATACAAAAGATATCTTTGAATGAGTGCCGGAATCGGCAATAAATTGATTCTTTCGATTACATTCTGTCCGACGTCTCCGAGCAAATGTCTTATCGATATCCGGATTAAATGTTTGAGTGGTCGGGGAGTCATCGCCGACCTGAGTATGACTTCTCTTTGAGCATTTGACAAAAGAGAACACCTTTTGATACTCGCAATACTAAACGCTTCCGCCATCTCTAACACCAGGTTTAGGACATCAGAGCTTACGTTTAAATGGAGTCTTAAATACAAAACAATTAATCTCTTTATCAATGAATTGGTGTTAGAATAACTACCTGTGCATAACTTTTAGAATTCCGATGGGGTTTGCGATTTGGGCCTAAATTCAAATAAATGTATTACTTTTGATTTATCTGCAAAAAAACTTACTTTTATGATAATTCGAGCGCCATATTTAAGTAATAGTCGAATGAGGTCACAGTTTGGCGCTTCCGATGAATTAAAATACTCGCCTAAAGGAGGTTTCAGTAGTGGACCCCTTTCGTCCACAGTTATGGCGTTAGGATCTGCGTCTGCATCTAAAAGTATTTGAACTATCTCCATTTTGTTCTCAACCTTCAAAATAATTGGTTTTTAATTTCCAAAATTATTGTAAATTAAATAAAATATATTTTACTTTTTCTGAGAGTGCGATGTGAAGGGGAAGACCTATTATTGGCGAACCGACGTTCACCTGAAAGACAAACCAATTATGAATTTATTATTAGACTTTAGATTAAAAGATTGGGAACTGACGTCTGCGCCGGAATAGATCAGAAGTTTAACCATTTCGACATTTCCTCTTAATATCGCGAAATCGAGTGGAGTCGGCTTTTGGAAGTCAGAGGGAAACCTGACATTTGCGCTGTGGTGTAGCAGAAGACGTACGATATCTATATTACCACTCAATACGGCGTAATGGAGAACAGTTCGGTGGTCGTGACGCTCTAAACACATTCAATTCATTACAATTTATTTTATCAAATTTTATCATCAAGGTATATCTTTCTTTCTCAGAGACAAAGCTATAATTTTAATGAAATATAGTTTTTTATATGAATTTTATTCATTAATTCTTTAATGAGTTGTCGACGACTAAACAAATTCTGTTTATTTTATGTTAAAAATAGTAAAACTTTTAAAAATGTTTTGAGAGATAAATGTATTCTACAAATAAACGATACCTGAAGTCATAGCGTTTGGGTCAGCCCCGTAATGGAGTAGTATCTTAGCGGCCGCATATCCCTGAGGATGTCTACACGCTTTCATTAGTGGAGTCAAACCAGATCTGTCTCTGGCGTCAGGACAGGCGCCGAATTTCAATAACATTTCCATAAATGTTATATTCAGTGGAGAAATGAGATTAATCTCAGAACCTAAGAAGTATCTGGCGTTGGGATCCGCTCCATTCTTAAGAAGGATTTCAGCGCACTCTTTGTGACCATTTTTAATGGCTAATCTCAATGGCTCGTCAGCCAATGTAGCTCTTGGAGGGTTGCCTAATGCCTGTGCCAACACAGTATTGTTAGTTCATATATTGTCAGACCATATAATCATTATTTCATAGATTATGACTCAGAATAACTACTGATTAATGTCTGAAATCTTTCAAACAAATAAAGATTTTGACTATTTTTGAAATTCCCATTAATTCTACGATTTATGAAATCAGAACAACTAATGAGTGATGTTTACTGACATCTCATTACAAACATTTACCTCTTTTTCTGATTTCATTTAAAAATTATTGGAATTTTGAACTTTCAATAGATTTTCGTTTAATTTTAAATAAAAATATAAAACTTTATCTTTTGGTTCACTTAAAGATTAATCACTCGATTGTTAACTCTTTTTGAAAATTACAAACAAATAATGTTTTCAAATAAAATAAATTTTAAAAATTAAAAATAGATTTCAATTTTAAACACTAAATAAACTAATCTATAATTGAGTAAAATTTTTGAAAATGAATTTTTACAGACCTTATCATCGGGTTGTAGTTCTGTGAACTTAACTCTAGCGCTATGATCTAGCAACATTTGCATCAGATCAGTATATCCCCTCTCAGCGCATAAATGCCTTCAATAGAAAATCATAAATTGTTTGTATAGTAATTGTTTATATAATCGATAAATTGCTTACAGCGCAGTATATCCCACTTCATCCATGGCGTCGACATCACTGCCACGAACCAGAAGAAGGTTAACGGCCTCCACATAATTTTGATAAGTGGCGTAATGTAAAGGTCTGAGCCCTAATTGCGATACAATTTATATAGAAATTAATAGAATAATGAGTTTAATAATTTCTATACCCTGAGTGACTGGCTCATTGACTTTTGCGCCACAGGCCAAGAGTATTCTTATGTCGTCGAGTGGAGCGCATCGTATGATAGAGTCAGCCAACTCTCTCTGAAGAGTTTGCAAACAGGGCAACGATGGCATAATCACAGATTAACTAATTCTTCTCTTTTGATCACTTGTTTCGTCCGAAGTTTTTCTTTAAATATATTCTAAGAATTTAAAGGAATTGTTTTGAGACTTAGTTTTGTGACTCAAAAATCATCTGATTTTGTGTTTTCACAAATCAGTGGAAACAATGTTTTGTTTTTAAATCCAATAAAACTGTTTTTAAATACAAATTTCAATTTCAAGAACACTATCTTTTCATTATCTGAATGACTTACAGAAACGTATGACTTTTCAAAGAGATCAGTGTTTTGATGGCAGAGCGCCAGTCAATTATATAACACAATATAAGCGACTATATTATCCTAAACTCCTTCTCCTATTTTTAGCTCAACTGAGAACAGATTGCACTGACTTTTGCATCATATCTTATTCTATACAACAAAGAAGACATGGATTTGTTTTGTTTTTGTTTAAGCCTTTTGTATATTCGCAGTAAATTTCAGACAAAAACAACATTTTATTTAGAGTTCAATCAATTATTTTGAATATAAAACGATTCAAATCTGTTTAGAAATACATTAAACTTTTGATTTGACTGACTGTCAGTCAATAATTTCAGAGAAAATCATTTAAACTTTGATATTCTGTTATAAATATAAAACTTATTCCGTCGCGGAATTCAGTTATGAATTATAACTTACCTTAATATTAAAATTGAGGGCAAATTCAATTGACTGTCAGAACAAATCCAATACTAAATCAAATAAATATAAGACATAACAATAGAGTCAAAACACAAAATAATTTTTTTTAAACAGTTTTGTCGACTTCTCAGTTGGTTATCACAAAAGACTTTTATAAGACTCTGATCTCTCTGTCCTTATATTCAAGGATGTGATGCCATAAATGAGATTCTAAGGCACATGACTTGACTTCACAGCACAACATTCGCTAAGAATTTATTTTTGCTTTACTTTAGTAGCATTTGTTGCCATCGACTGCATCGACACCGACTCGAATTGCTTTCATCGCAATTCAATTACATCTTTCTGAGGAATTGAGCAATTGAGCAAGTACAACCATCAATTTAATAATAGTTTTAATTGAATTTTCTCTTCTATTAATTTCTTTTAATAAATGAGTAAATGTTTGAAAAATAAATTGAAAAACAGTTCACTTATTTATATATTAAACTTCAATTTAAGGTAATATAAGTTTGTATTTATTTAATAAAAAGTTATTTTTAAATAAGTGTTTCGAGAAAGTGTTGAGTGACTGATCAGTGGTTCTGAATGTAGAGGAATATTCTTTGGGTTGAGAGTGCGCTCATAACTAACCATTCTATGATCCGTTGCATTCGAAACATGTCAATGGCTCACATAACCACATAATTAAAGTTATTAAACTAATCCTTTTCTTAAGTTCAGATTCTTCTGATAATTACTTCTAATGACTTGCAATCGCCCGAAATGTGACTTTCGTTCAAAGCTTTATCTCTAATTTTATTTTAAGAATTCCTAAAAAAAATACTTTTATTTTTACGAATGAATTAATAAATTATTTTAATTAATTAAATTGAATTAATAATTAAATATTCAAAAGTTATGACACTTATTAGGATTGAGTCGCTATTTATTTGAATGAGTGGCCATTTGTGTGGTCCAAAAGGCCTTTTTCAAGACCAAGTTGCATTTAGTACCCCACTTATATTATTTTAAATGAGCTTGATATTTTTAATGTTCAAATTTTAAAAAAATTTTAGAACCGAAAGAATGAAAAGGTAATGTCGAGTAAAAACAGTGGTGGGTCTCAAATGAGGCCAAAATCAATTGGAGTGTCCAGGTCATCTTTATTTAGAATATTAATATTATTTCAAGGGTAATAATTGTCGATCGAGATTTGACCCCAACCTCTAGTAAAAAGTGTGGTCTTCCAGTAATTATTGCTGACAATTGTGAGTAATAATTATTTTGAACTTTCCTAGATACTATGCATAAACTTTATCACTTCCAAAATCATGAGTTCAATCCATTAAACTCTAAGTCATCCATATATTCTCTATGGGTGACATAAGTTCACAGTACCATGCATGGTACTTTTGGAAGTGCTAACATAAACTAAACATAAATGATTAAAGGATATTTAGCGTTAAATTAAACTTGGACCACTCTTGAATACATCATTGAAATAGGGTTGGCATAGAATTGGTTGCACATAGGGTTCAACCATTACTTAATCTTGCAAATTTATTGAAGTAAAATAATTTTTGACTAATTTTGAGTTAATTAAATAAATTAATAGTTTATGAAAAAAATTAATCATTTATTTAATTATATTTATTACAAAAAAAAAGTTAATAAATTTGTCGATCGATTGAATGCAATCGTTGAGTGATTTAATCCATTTTTTGATGAATTATTACTGAACTTAAATTTGTATTTCTTGGGAACAAATGCTTACAATTCATAATTAGAATGAATTTAGAAAAAAAGACATTTGATGTCAACATTTCTATGATTTATGTGAATCCATAATAAACTGAATGACATTCAAAAATAAAAGTTTGAGTCACACGTATTCTCCAATTTTGTCACAAGTTTTCAGTCATCCATTTCTCAACTAATCTTTGGAAGAAACCATATCGAGGTCAATTGATCAAGGATGTTTACATATTTTAAATGTTTAAATTCCTAAGAATTTCGTCTCTTCATAATATTAACATGCTAACCAAACCTTAGTAAGTCATTTTACGAGCAATTTAATCAGTTACATTTGCCCTAGGTATTCAATTTCCTAAAAGATTTTATGATCCAAGTTTAAAAACAACATTTGAACATGGTTATGGTTATGATTATTATTGTAATGGTTAGTCATTCAATTTAAAGTATTGGGTAAAGTGTCTCAAACGGGGAAAACTTCATTCAAAAGTTGATTCAACTTTAGTTAAATTAAAGGAAAAAATATTAAAAAATGAAAACAAAGTTCTGATTCATATGAAGTTAAGTGAATATAAAAAAGTAAATTAAAATGAATTGTAATTAAGAAAAGATACGATAACTTCTTTGGATTATTTTTAAGGCCAATGAACTCTTGAAGCACATGAATGACATCTCTGGTCATATGATTAGGAGAAATAACATTTGGTTTTATCCAAATCTTTAGTTAAAAATTCTAAAAATTGAATTATTTGAATGAATTGCGATTTGAATGAATAAATTGTGTTTAAGTGATGTCAAAGTGTTTTCAATAATATATTTATCATTAGAATTGTCAGAATTTTGACTCATCTCTGCTCTGAAATAGTTGTTAACAGTTTAAGATCTCTTGTTTTTCACGCGAATCCCTAATTCATGCGAACATTTCTTCAGTGAATTCATTTGAAAGCTTTTCTGTATTATATTCTGTTCGCAAATTTCTAAAAATAATTTTGAAAAGAAAGTCAATTAGTTTTGACTTAAAAGTGCCTTAATTTTAAGAAATGACCACATTTTTTGACAAAACCTATATTTTTAACAATATCTTCTGTAATTAAAAATTGCCTTGATCATTTTTAACATTTTTATAGAGTCAAAAAAATATTATATAAGAATTGAAAATTGTTTCACAACTAAACAAATCCTATTTATTGTATGTTTTAATAACTTATAATAACATAAATGAAATTCTCGATAAACTCTTCTCATGTTTTGAAAATATTTTATTAATTAATAGAAAAACAAATTATGAAAATATTGGTTCAAAAAAAACATTTTATTTATAAACTAATGAATTGCACACTACTATTACTATTACTATTATTATAACTATTACTACTATAATAAACACATTATTGAAATAATAAACTCATTTTGCGGACAATTGTTTGTAAATTTATAAAATATATTTTTATGACAAAAATTAACATCAAAAAAGTGAATCACAATAACCATTGCTTTCAAATCCTGTAAAGTAAGAGATAAATAGAAAGTAACTAATTTTAATAACTAGATTATTCTAGTGATTGATTGAAAAACAATTCGATTTTAACATATATTTAACAAATTTAAAAGTCTTTTAGTCTTTTAAATAATTTAAATATATTTTAAATAAATATAAACTGAGAAAAACAAATATTTACTAAAAAGAAATCTCTGAAAAGAGACGACTAAATAAAGTTTGCGGTCATTGAAAATCATCTGAAAAATCATTCGTCAAAGTTATCCAAAAGTCAAACATAAAAATTTCAGTCAATTTCTATACACTCAGTATTGGAATCAATTTGAGTGACCACTCGTTCTGTAGATTTCGTTTGTTTTTGAATATTAGTTGACTTCAAAAGATTGCTTTGACTTGAATTTGAGTGACTTTTTTGTGTTTTCGTTTCTTCTTTAGAGTCAGAAGAATTTCTCTTAAATAAATTAGAAGACATTTTGGAAGTGGAGGCAACATTGGTTGAGGTCGGGATAGTGAGGGCCGCTCTACCATTGCTGAGACGGACCGGTACTTTTTTAAACTGTAATTAAATTAAATAAATATTTTTTTAAAATAAGAATTTCTTTACGTCAGGATTTGAAGTAATGGAAGCAACGATTCGGGTGAGATCTTCACTGCCTAATGGAGTTTCAGATGTTATGATCACATTTTTTCCCGCATAGGAGTGGGGACTGAACTGATTCGATGCTTTATTCTGATTATTGAACGATATTGAAGAACAGATAGAAGAGGTTGGAATAACAGTTGTCGGAACTGCAGTAAATACAGTAGACATTAATAAAGTAAGACTACCTTTTGATAATATCATACCTGTAATATGACTATTGAGGGGCAGTTTGAGTCGAGTGCTGGCATTAGCACTGGAGGGTCCAATACTAGTGCTGGCGTTTACTTTTGAAGCTATAAGTGATGTCGAATTGTTCGACATATTTAGAGATTTACTAATCGATTTGATTTTTGAAATATCCGGAACATTAATAACAGGACCCGTGACTGAAGTGCTCGAATGTAGACCTATTAAGATTTAAATCTTAGTATTGGTTACAAAGGTTTAAGTAATGAAAATATGATAATACCCTCATTCGATGAAACGATAAAAGGCTTCAAAATAGTTGGTCTCGTCGTCAGAATTGGAGGTTTTAATAAAGAGCTCTCTCTTCCGTTTAATTCTGTGTCTAATGAAGAGTCGACAACATTTTTGTGGAGCACATCAGGTGTTGTGAGCTTTGGGTATATGCAGAGGTTATTTCCCGCGGATTCTGATTTTGATTTACTATTTTTGTAATTTTTACTCAAAATTGGAATTTTCGGTAAAATTAATCTCTGGTTTGAAGGTTTGACCACTTTTGTTGGCGCTTTGAATGGCTTTGTGCTCGGAATAGTAAGTGGTTGTGGCTGTGGTTGTGACTGTGACCCTGTTGACGACTGTGAACCTGTTGACAGCTGAGAACCTGTCGACAGCTGAGGCTTTTTAGTGTTAGACTGATTAACGCTCTGTTGAGCTAACAGTTGAGCACCTGTTCCGTCAAAACAGTTAATTAGAGCCAATTTGTTTAATAAAACGATAAGTGTTTTACGTTTTTGTTGGAATTCCTTTCGCTTTGCTTCGAGAGCTTCGCCCACTTTATAGCACATACTGCTCTTATATGTGTTCATCACATCATTTACCACTTTGTATGCGTCCGGTTTCAGATCTAATTCATTAAAGCCATTAAAAGCCATTAAAATAATTTTATATCATTTAATTAAATATTTCGGAAATAATAAGCTTTTAATCAAATCAAAAGCTGTTCAGAGATGAAGAGCCTTAAAAACCAGACAATACTTTTAGTTAAGAGTTTAAAAATGAAAACATTTGACAAAATCCGAAAAAACTCAAGAATTATATTATGACTCATCTTTTGTAATGTTTTGCAATTTAAAGAACAATTCGATACAAAATATCAAAAAAGAGTTATTCGATGCAATACTTAAACGAAATAAAAACAATACCTTTTTGTGCGACTTTAGAGCAGAGTTGGAGTTTGTGGTTCCACATCTGTAATAACTTTCGAATATAAGACAATTGTTGTTCCCTTTTAGTCAACTTCTCAATGGTCTCAATCGCGTCTTTAATTGTCTCTAATTTGTTGAGTTTTCCATTTCTACAAATCATAGAATTCTTGTCGGGATGTATGGAATCAGATAATTGTAAGAACAGTTGGTTGACTTGTGCGCGTTGGTTAGCACTGGCGGCTGCTTTTGCCGAAAGCGACACAACTCTTTTATCGCCAGAGGTTTGAGTTGATATCGAATACAGAGATGTGAAAGACTTATCGAGTTTTGGAGTCTCACTCTTTTGTTTAACAGAAGCTTTCATTTGATTTTTCTGATCTCGAATTAACTGAATTTGTTTCAGTCTTTGGTGTGGAATCTTCAGCGGATAATCCGTTGGAACCGTTGGAATGTTTAGTGAATTGGGTTTCGATTTCGTTCCGTTTGATATACGCTTTTGCGGTAACTCATCATTTGTGGAGACATTTATGTTGGGCTCAATATTGGGTTGTTTTCTCTGTTCGATCTCAAGTTGTTTTTGATGCAATTCTTGGAGTCGTCGCTGTTCTTCTTGTAAACGTCTTTTACCCGTCTTTCCCTTCTGGTCGTAGTCGGGAATAATCCATTGATTACCCATTAGTAAACTGCTTTCATGGAAACGAGAGGGGAGTCGTATCTGTCGTTTAGACCTATTGCCCATAGCTATAATCTTGGCCAAATCAGCCTCTCTATCTTTCCTATATCTGCCGTTTATTTTAGTTTCTTTGACTGGAGAGGGACTCTTCTGTCTGGTGGGCGCTAAACCCACTGCCAACAGAACATCTTCTGATGTTTGTTCGGAGTCAGCAATAAAAGGTATTCTTGGAGTGCACTGTAAGGCACTCAATGCAAAGCGCGCGTAGTTGTCGTCCATCACTGGTGAGGGCACTGACGGTCTCTTCATTTGTTGAATTTCATTGTAAGAGAATTCAATGTAATCGTCATATAATCGACTCAATTGTTCGTCACTCAAAGCTTTTTCGGGCCAAAGAGTTTCATTAATTACCGGATACTGAGGTAACAGTTCTTCTCTTATATCATCGACAGAACTGTTCTCTAAAGAATTGATGTTTAATATCGATTCAAGAGTTGAAGTCTTTGAGTTATTTTTCATTGCTTTGGGTTTTATAATGTTTTTCTTTTTAATGAAGGACTGAGAGTTTGAAGGGCTCTGAGGGGGAGGCATACAATTCTTGCTAAAATCAGGCATTTTTAGAACACTTGCAGAAAATATGGGTGAATCGTCCGGAGGGGGTGCGAAGTCAGGGCTCAAATAATTTAGTTTCAAATCTGATTTTGTCTTAAGATAACCCTCGAGTAAATCACTAACAAAAGCAGATTTAGATCCAGAACTCGAAGTCTGTTCTATAATTGTGTCAGAAATCAAAGTCTTTTGGGTTTTGTCATTGGATTGACTTTTATTGAGATTAGACCAACCGATCGGTCGTTTGCTTTGCTTTTCATCTAAAGAAGAGAACAACTTTTCTCTCCAACCCTTTATTTTTGTGATGTCTTTAGTTTTTGTGGGAAATATGAGTTTCCCTGACTTAAGGCTTTTTATTCCAAATGTCTTTGAGAGAGAGGACTGTTCCTTCTGTTCCTTTTCGAGGGCTTCAAACTTTGAAAATATATTTATTTGTTCTTCGCTTTCAAAAGACTGGAACCGAATGCCTTCGATTTCGTCAATTTCTGGATCAGGTTTTTGGACACCAATCAGTTCACTAAAGAACAACTTATTTGGAGTTTTGATAGACTCGGCTCTCATTAACTGACTATTGAGCGCTGTTTTCGACTTTTTTATTAATTTTTGTCTGAATTTAAAAGAGTTATCAAAGATAGTGCTGTTGTGCGCCAGAAGTGACTCGTTTTGCGCGCAATCCATACCATTAGCAATGGTTTCATCAAAGTTCGTACAATTCATAAATGGTTGTGACGTTAGCACTGAATTCACTGAACTATTCATTGAACTCATTGTATGATTACAATCAACTGACCAGCCGTTAGACACTTGTCCTGAACTGCTCTTAACATTTAATTTAGATTTGGGTTTAGATTTACCGCTCAATACTTTAATAAGGGTTCGACTGTTTTCTGCGAACTTCTTTTCGGCCAATTTCTCCGATTTGTCGCCAAAGATATCTTTATTGCATTTCTTTGTTTTGTTTATTTCAAATTTGCCTTTTTTTGGACTAATTTTCAATTTTTTGGGGGTTTTGTGTCCCGACATAAAAATATCAGAAGTAAAGTCACTTAACTGAAAGATTGATTCGGAGCCAATTGTGTCCACTTTTTTCGGTGACTCTGCTTTCGGTTTTCGTTTCTTTGGTTTATCACAATTAGAGCCGGACTTAGACTTTAAGTTCTCGTCTAAAGCGGGGGACAGAACGGGAGGGGCCGACAGATCCGTATAATTGAGTTCATGAGATGAGGGCTTAACAATGGTTTGGAGGAGAGGCGGGCCCTCATCCGACTGAAACGGCACTTCTGGGGTCAAAACAGGCATATCTACCACATCGTCTTCAATGGATGTCCTCGAATGAGATGTCGGCGATGAGAGACATTTGGATGATTTGTTGCGCAGTGGAGGAGAAGAGAGTGGAGGCGTTGAAGAAGTGTTCAATCGATTCATTGCACGACAATCACAACTCGGAACTGATTCTCTCTTATGGACTACTTTTGCACTTTTGGTTGTTTTGGTGGACTTTTTCTCTTTGTTTTTACTGTTTTTATTGTTATTTATAGTAATCGAAGCACTCATTGAGTCATTAATAAGATTTGAGTGAAAGTCAGATACAATCGAATGAATGCAAAACACGAATGAATGCAATCGTTTCAATGCATACAACACTCAAAGAGTATATTCTTTTGAGGTTTTAAAACATTTCAGAAATCATTTGGTAATCGAGAGATAAAGAAAAATTGACTCCTAATAAGTCATCAACAAAACAATGGGACAAACTTGAGATGGTCTGTGCTCTGCATGTTTTATGCTGTGCTCACAGAGTAGACAAACAATACTGAAGACACTCATCGATAATCGACAATCGAATCACTGGAAACACGAAATGACTCTCAAATAGAAAGAGTCCGTCATTTCACACATTCTCTCAATAGTGACAAAGCATTGAAATTATACCCGTTTTAATCAATTTATACACAATTTATGATTAATTGATCGTAACTTAACTTTAATTATGAGATTAACAGAACATTAAAGGTGTAAATCAATGAAATAAGTGTAAGTCTATTGCCTCGTGTAGTCTATTCTATCAATTCGACACTCATTCATCGTTTCCGCAATCGATACTCAATTATCGATTGTCGATTGGGTTCTGTTGAAAGAGAGGCACATATTCTCCCAACAAATGCAATGATAAAACACGTGCTTTAACTTTGAAAAAACTTCGGGTCTAAACCATCACTTGATTTATACCTTTTCCTATTCCATTCAAGTAATCATTGAATCACTTTCTGTTAATTTCTATGCATTGAACTCAAGTTTGTAGAGATTGTGTCCAATAAAATAAATGGCTTTTAATGCGTTGTAAGAATGCGTTGTATATCAATCTATCGATTATCGAATGACGGCTACAGTTAGACAACAGCAATGATCCAGCAATGATCCGGGTTATGCTCCAGCCTTATGTCGAGGCATATCTTTTAAGCATTTTTTTTCCAAATATTTTAGAAATTAATTCATATTTTATTAATGCATTCATTGACTAATTCTGAAAATAAGTAAAACAAGTTCTGACAAAATGAGTAATTATTGGTATTTGAAAGTGAAGTGAATGTCTAAATAGCGATGCATTTGCTTATCATTGCAGGGATTGTATGGATGGCATGGATTGTGGTCTCAAATAGAGTCAATGCAAAGCAAATGCTGAGCCGTCGCTACAGTGCGTACACTAAGAAATCCATTGAATGCCAACTGAATGCTCTGAAAGCAGTGGAAACCTGCGTATCGTTTCCTCAGCTCTAAACTAAGGCTCCAAATCTATTATCTTTAGTTAACAATACCATCAGATTTGGGTGTTTTCCCCCTAACCTAAGATTAGGGCCTCTAAAACACTTGTGGACACATTTGGAACAATTGTGAGAAGAATTTGGTCCAAAACTTCAATAATGTATTGATTTTAATTGAAAAATAATGTCAAACATATGTTATCGTAAAATAGCGAATAAAAAGAGAGAGAAATGCAATTCATTAAACATTTGAATTGAGCGGACGTAAGGCATACACTCTTTGGGAGTATTGTTGGAGAGACGACCTCTCAGAGAGGTCTCACTTTATTTAGTGATAAACTTT
This sequence comes from Galumnidae sp. Gr-Ori-00277, assembly GCA_034700165.1. Classification (NCBI taxonomy): domain Eukaryota; kingdom Metazoa; phylum Arthropoda; class Arachnida; order Sarcoptiformes; family Galumnidae; species Galumnidae sp. Gr-Ori-00277. Next base: position 4,258 of record JAQIXI010000743.1, on the reverse strand, counting down.
TTTCCTGACGACTGTTTGCAGTAATATTTTGCAAACTAAGCATTACTATCATTACTATCAATACTCTCATTACTAAACATTACATTACAAACCATTTTCTCATTTAATAAGCGATCCATTAATTATTGGACGAATAAATGAGTTATTATTAGTTTTGTTATCCATTTGTTGTGTCAGAAACAGTGCCTAATGTTATGGCTTATCGTCTCATATGTCAAACCGTTGCAAATCTCAACACATTATTTACATTTCTTAAGATATTTCACTAATAAATATCTAATACAATGTTTTTCACTTTTTATGTGAATTTTTGTTGAATTACTGTTTTTTTTCTTTTAATTTTTTAGTTTATTTTATTATTAATTGTTTTTAATTAATTGAAATCTTTTGTTTAATTTTGTTTTATTTGAAACTAAAATCAAAACATAATATTTGAGAACAAATAACCACTGATTTGGTGGTCGACTCACGAGTGGGAGTCAACCAAAACATTGATTTCCATATTTCATTGATTTTAATCAAATTACCGGAACTGTAATTATTTTAATTTTGTTTTTAATATATTTATAATTTTGTTTTAATTTTGATTTAAATCAATTGAGGCCTTAATCGATGAGAACAATGGGTTTATTACCGCTTGAGTTTACTGACGGACTGACTGACTCACCCTATTTTCGGGACAAACTGATGGCCCACGAAAGAGAGTTAGACCGTATGAATCAGGCCATCAAAAACCTTATTAAAGAAGTTAAGGATTTATTGGGTGCCGCCAGAAGTGAGTCATTCAAAAGAGAAATTTGGCGACAAATGCATGCCTTCAATGATTTGTACATTTGATTCGCCTCTAAATATCCGCTCATTTTCTGAACGTTTACTTAAAGTAATATTTGTTTTCTATTGAAAGCTCTGTCGAGAGTCCAGCGATCCGTTTCCGAAACTTTGAGTAATTTTAGTTTTGAGTGCATCGGAAGCAGTCAAACAGACGATGAGATTGTCATCGGTTTGTCTCAAATCATTGTTTTCACTCATTTCTAAATTGATTTGTCTTAAAGCGGGTTCACTCAAAGAGTTCGGACGTCTTTTGTCAACAATTGAAGACGAAAGGGACAGAATGGTATGCCTCTACTGTCAGTGATCTTTGATTACAATTGATATGTTTAATGGTGTGTTTAGTTGGAGAGAGCGAACGCAACTTTCATAGAACCGATAGAAAAGTTCAGACGCGAACAAATCGGTGGCGCAAAGGTATGCCTTTTGTTGACTCACTTTTGATAATACCTTTCATTTGATGTAAAACAATGTTTTAATTAAATTAAAATGAAATGAATAGGAAGTGAGGAAGAAGTTCGACAAAGAGACACAAAAATTTTGTCAGAGTCTGGAGCGTCACTTGAACTTATCGACGAAGAAGAGTGAGAATCACTTGCAGGAGGTATTACTTGTGTCAAAGGCCTTATTATTAGTCCTCTTTTGGATTTACTGTCACTCGACTCAAATAAAGAAAAAATCAATATTTTGTTTGCGATTCTGCGCTAACTTTACATTAATTTTTGTCAGTTATTGCGTTCCGATCGATAAATGTCTGCTTTTATTGTGTCCACACATTCTATGTTTCCCTTCACTTATATCTCATTTAAATTGTTTGTATCGAAAATAGAGTCACAATAATTACTTTCTATTTGTTTATAATCCGTTAAAATTCTTTATTCATTGAATTGATGTGAAATTCTTTGAAAAGTCTTAATTTAGTGATTAATGATGTCAGACATCAGTTCGCTTTTCGCGTAAAATCAATTTTTACCTCTCATTCAAAAATCTATACAAATGTCTCAATCATATGATTTTTATTTCATAGAATTATTATTAATGAATATTTGATGAATAATTAATGACTTGTCTATCATATGGTGTTATATAGGCTGATGCCTACTTAGAGATGGAACAGAGACACTTCTTCCAGGCCTCTGCCGAATACGTTCTTAAATTACAAGAAGTAAACGAAAGGAAGAAATTTGAATTCGTCGAAACGGTTCGAACAATAATATTATTCTTATATCGATTTTAATTTTTTTTTAATGAAATACTGATTTATTCTAATTGATGGACAGGTGCTTAGTTTTATGTACGGTTGGCTGACGTTCTATCACCAAGGTATGTCTATAATGAGTGTCATGACTTGTCATCATTAATCAAATACCTGTGCCAATAGGTCACGAAGTCGCTAAAGAGTTCAAATCAATTATTACTGATTTACAAATACGTCTGCAAAGAGTCAGTGTTTTTCATTCATTTATTATATTTTTATTTTCACTGAAAATATTGAATTAAATATTGATTCAAATGTTTCTTTTAAGACGAGAGCCAATTACGAGACGACACAGAATGAAACCGAATCTCTTATGAATAAAATGTTGGAAACGCGAAAAAATGTAAAGTTTTTTGATTTATTCTTTACTTTTTTTGAGGAATAATTAGTTCTCTTCCGAATCGATTGGTTTTAATAAAATACAACTAAAATAATATTTGCTTTTCTCTATAAATCATTAACTAATGTTTAACTATTATTTAACTAATGTTTGAGTCATTAAATTTAATATTTTTAGAAAATGCAAGACTCGGGTTCTCTCAACAAAATGTATACACGACAGGGATATCTGTTTTTAATGGAAAAGAGTGAGCATCAAAACATTGTTTTTACCCCTTCTCTCCCTTTTCTCCCCTCTCTTTGTATTTTAATTTTTCTATAAATTTTCGCTTAAAATACACGCAAAACATATTTGTTTTTAAAGAGAAAAAAACATTGAAATGATAGCAAATATTTCGTGACTCAAAGATTGAGTGAACGCATAATTTGTTTTTAAGTGAAGTTTTCGAGTTTTCAAATGAATTTTAAGTGCATTTTCAGCGAAAAAACAATGTTTTTGATTCTAAAACTACTTATAATTTGAGTTAATTCATTACTTTTAAATGTATTACAGAGGCGTTCGGCACGTCGTGGGCCAAACACTTCTGCCAATACGACAAAGAGAACAAACGGTTTACAATGATTCAATACAACCAAACCATTGGCAAAATCGTAATCACTTTAACTGATTCTTAATTTTTTACTGAATTTTGTTTTGAAGATTTCAACCGAAGAAATAACTCTAAAAGAATGCATTCGTCGAATGTCTGATTCTATTGATAAAAGATTTTGCTTCGATATAATTCCTGTCGAAAAACCCAATTGTTTGTATACATTTCAAGCACTTTCAGAGGAAGACCGTAAACTCTGGTTGGATGCTATGGATGGCAAAGATCCGATTCCGTTGAGTTCTGCTCTTGCCATTAATTCTGGAAAACCTTTAACTCAAAGGCCAGAAGAATGTCTTTTAGATGAAATGGGATTTACTTTTGTTCAAAAGTGTATACATGTGATTGAAAAAAGAGGTTTAGAAGACCAAGGATTATACCGCGTTGTGGGCGTTGCGTCTAAAGTGAACCGTTTGATACAATTGTGTCTCGACAGACGAAAGTTGAGTGACGGCAATGAAATGTATGATTTCGATAATAGTGATGAGTGGGAGACAAAGACAATAACCAGTGCTTTAAAGACTTATTTTCGTACTTTACCCGAACCTCTTATGAGTTTCCGACTACACCTGGCGTTCATCGCAGCCGCCAGTAATTCAAAAGTTTTTCTTTTATATAATTTATATTAAATGTAATTTTTTTAGAACAAGAAAACAAAGTTCAGAGAATCGAAACGATTCACTGTTTGGTTCACAAACTGCCGGCACCGAACTTAGAGATGTTGGAGCTTCTGGTCAAACACTTATGCAAGTAATCACTTAATACTTATATTTATGACAAAAGTTTATTAATAATTGATTTGTTGAAAGAGTGGCGAATCACTGCGAGAAGAATCTGATGACAGTTTCAAATTTGGGCGTTTGTTTTGGTCCAACTCTTCTAAGACCTGAAGAGGAAACAGTTGCGGCCATTATGGACATTAAATTTGGAAACGTTGTCGTTGAACTTCTCATCGAAAACTGTGATAAGGTTTGCCTTTTTGTCAATTGATTTCAATTATTTAGTGTTTCTTTCTTTAAAGATTTTTGGGTCTAAACCAGAAAACGGTTTTCAAAGTCAACAAAGAAGTTCTCCGTCTTATGGAATAACACCACTTAATGCAAACCAATATATATCACAAATGAGTTCAAATAATAATTCAATTTATGGACGCATTCAATATGACAACAATTGTACGTACGCTCAG
>JAQIXI010000742.1:0-18832 GCA_034700165.1 Galumnidae sp. Gr-Ori-00277 | reverse complement strand
GGCATTCCATTGATGGGCGGCGGAGGCGGCGGAACATTCATTCTTTTAAGTGGTTTTGTTGATTGTATTGATTGTATGGATTGTATTGATTCCCGATTGGCTTTTAGTGAAGATCTTTGAAGATCGCGAGTATTAATTGAAGCAATGCTTTCCTCGTAAGCCATACTATTTGTTGTACTCATTTCATCGAAAAAAGTTCGATCGGCATCTGTTGAGTAACTGAGTCTATCGCCGCACTCGGCCTGAATTGTGGAAGTGATGGTACCCATCGGTACTCTTCTATTGAAAGGTCCCAATTCGTCGCGTCGTTCTCTCATTTCTCTGCTCTCACTTTTACCACTTTTTCGTATTTTCTCGTTTTGATTACCACTACTTTTGATAAAACTTTCTGAATGTGAGGCCTCAAAATTGTTGAGGACCGGAACACTTTGAGCATATTTTGAGTGCAACAATTCTGTCGGTTCTTCTCTATGATTGAAACGTCTATTCTGTGGACTCTTTTGTTCCATTAGTTCATTAGGACTTCGGAGAGAACCCATTAGTTGTCGCTCTAAAAGAGCTTTTCTTTGTTCTGATAATTTTTTGACGGCACCAACACTTGCGATGTCGTCCATACTTCTGCTTTGCATTGCAGTTCGTTCTCTGCCCTCTTTTCGTGAGCGCACGCTTTGATCGATTGTCAACTGTTCTAATTTGGCCTTCATTTCAGAACTTATTCTTAGTTTTCCAATACTTGAGGACTGTTGGGGAACAACATTTCGGATTACTTTAATTTTCTCTTCTTTTTTAGAATTCTTTTCGAGTTTTTCATTAGTTTTGGTATTTTGAGGTAATAAAGGAACAGATTGTAGGGGTTGTAGTGGTTGTAGTGGTTGTAGTGGTTGTACGCATTGCACGGGTTGTTCACTCATATCTGACATTTCATTTATTTCAATTAATTGGTTTTCGTCTTCACTAAACCTTTCATTTTTCTCCAATTGTTTCTTCCGTTTGAATTCAAAGAAGTTGTTACCCATTGCGCCCTCAGAGGGTGGTGGCCACCGCCACTTTCCAATTCGTACTGTTTTTGCTCTGCCAAAGACATCAGTTGCCGATGGAGATAATGGGGGCGGTGGTGGAGGTGGCGGAGGAGGTGGAGGTGGTATAGAATTACGACTTGGTGTGTTATTTGCGAAAGAATTGGATGAATCGAAACCATTTTCGGTATTCGGACCTATTGTTAGGTTTTGCATCGAAAGACTTAAATGGGTTTCACCCAAAGGAGAAGACATTGAAGGCATCGCTTGGATTTGCAGTAATGGCGACACCGGAGACATTGGATACGAAAGACTTGTGGGGGTAGTACTGACAGCTTCTCCTCTGCTTATAGGAGAGGCCGGACTATTGATTGAAGACTGAACTAAGAGTTGTTGCAACTGTTGGTTCTGTTGTAAGAGTTGTTTCTGTATTTCTAGATTTTGTTGGAGAGAAGAGGCGAGGAAAGCCCTCTGTTGCATCTGCAACATCTGCTGATGGAGAACCTGCTGTTGAATCATTTGTGAGGTATCGACCATAGGAACACTCATCCCCGCAATACTTGTTAGACCCAAACTGGGGTTAACTGAATCACTCAACACATCCGATGGCGTTAAAGAACGACTCGATTCGATGTTTGTATTTATATTCAGATTCGGTCGCAAATCATTCTGTTTTGAAATAATGGTATGAATTAGAGTTACAAAAATCCTTTAAAATATCATTACCTCAGAACCACTATTTCCTCCTCCTTTCAAAGCAGTGACCAATTTATTTGGTTCGAGTAAATCCTCAAATTGAGTTAAATCCAAATCTATGTCTTCGATGAAGTTATTTCGATGATTTATGGAAAACGATGAATGTCTTGAATTGGTATCAGAAAGACATTGAGAGCCCCCTTTAATAGAAGCGGCCAAAGATCGGGCGTCACTCAATTCATCCAAATTGGCGTCTAATACGGGATTGAATAAGTCGTCCAAATACTGATCCAATTCAGAAGTATGAGAAGGAATGCGTATATTTCTGACGTGTGATGCAAGTGATGGTGACTCAGATGTGTCGGACATGGCTGACCCTCTGACCATTTGATATTCACTGTCTCTAATGACAGACCTATCGATATAAGTTTTAGAATTTATCGAATGTCTATCCACTGAAGGAACCGATAATTTTGAGCCATACTTTTGAAAGCGAGAGTTTTGTTCGTTTGACTTCTCATTGAATTCACTCAACTCTTCCCCATTCCGTTCGCTTTCGACAATTCGAAAATCTGGTTCGCGATCAGCAGAAGACACTTCTGATGAAACCGATGAGGAGGAGGACCTACTCGAAGGGCGGATCAATTGTGAATGTATTAGATTAGTCTTTGGCGAAATGTTTTGTGTATTTGTAGTGTTTTCAGAGTCAGGTTCTGCAGGTAATGGTCGAGAACTCATGTTTGTGCGCACTTTCGGCAAATTGTCTGTCAGTTCAGAATTATTTTGATCGATGAAAGCCGAGAAGTTGATAACTTGATTGGTTCCTTCCTGTCCGCTATCACTTCCTTCAGTAAGTGAAGCGGTTTTATGCAAATCGTTTTTAGAGAAATACCTATCGTTGAGCGCAGAAGTGGATAAACCCAACTCTTGCATAGAAATACTTCTTTTGTTATCGAGTTTTGATTTCTTTTCGGAAGTTTTTGAGTGAATGTTTCTCTTCTTTGACTTTAAGTTAATATCGTTTTCTTTTTTGTCTTCCAATTTGTTTGATATATATCTTTGATTTAATTTACTCGTTTCTGACAAATGTATTCCTTCGTTCGGACTATTCTTAAGATATCGTTCATTGAGTTTACTTTTTGTTGAGAGACCCAACTCTTGTTCTGAGAATAATTCTTCGTTTTGAGTTAAACGTTCTCTTGAAAGGGAACGCGTCCTTTCATTAACATCTGACGACATATCACTTCTTTGCAAAGATTGGCGACTATTATGAGTTACTTTCGGGTTGGGATCAGTTGACTCAAAATTATTACTAAATGGCACAGATATCGACTCTTCGATGTCTAATACGAATTTATTGATGCGCTCCGGATCGTGATATCTAATTATAACAAAAGTTATTGAGTCAATACTTTCAAAGGTCTTTAGTGTCTCACATATTCTTTTGTCCAGTTCTTTGTTTAGAGCGATCGGCGGACACCAGAAAATAACTTTTGTTGGCGGGAAAGGCGTTTGGAATTTCAACTTCAGATATCAAATCCAAAACATAGTCATTGCCATTAAGTCCATAGATATCTCCCTCGTCATCCAATTCGACAGTCCATCCAAAACAAGAGTTGAGACCCTTTGCCCGGAGTGCTTCTGAAGCAAAAACTTCTGCGGTAGTCCATGACTCGATTGGGGCGTATTTTGTGTCGCCTATAGTAATAGTAATTCATATATTATTTGATAACAAATTCCTTCTTATCTTTATTGAGTTTAAAGTTTTATCACTAGATTTTTATCCCTACCATCGGGGAAATGTGCTTCCAGTGCAGTATTACATCGTTTAGAGTTACCCTTCCATTCTAGAAGACTGGGTGGGTATGTCCTCACATTAAGGTTTTCAGATTTTTCGCACTGAAGTAACTGTTAATTACACATAAAGTTGGGATCAGATAATTGTTATAATTTTGAAAGTTTTAAAAATACCAGTCTTTGAGCGATTCCTTTGTATCCGTCAAATGCCTGATCCGAAACGTATCTGATTTTGGGATATAATAAGTATTAAGTATTTAGACTTTTAGACTCTTCATAAATGAGAACTCACTTCAATAAGTATTTATAAAGTGTGGTCGAGGGACCAAAACTACTCAAACAATTGGTCAGTAATTGCCACCCCCTCTCATTGTTAGAAGGGTTTTCATTTTTCCAAGTTTGGTTACATAACTGACAAAGTATTTCGTCTCTCAAAGAACTGTTTGACAAACCCTTTTGAATGATATAATCTGCTAAAGCCTTCTCTTTCTTTCCGGACAAATGGCTGTCATTCATATATCGAAGGATCTGTTGATTTAAGACAATTAGTAAAACGAAGCCTTCTTTCCCTTCACAACACAAAAGTGATTATCATATGATTATTATATTTGTTCTCATAATTAACTCATAATTAGTTAAAAACTTGTAAGAATATCCTTTCATTTAATGGTTTGGATTTATTTGAATTTTGAGAAAATTATTCGAATAATCAGAAAATGTAATAAAAGTAATAAAAAAGTTCTCATATTCTGTACTTCATATTTAGTACTCTTAATGAAGAGATAAAAAATTCTGAATCTTTGAAATATTGCAAAAAGTAAAGCAAAGCAGTAAAGATATGAAAGGAGCAAATTGAAACTGACCAATTTGAAAATAGCCAACGATTCCTGGAAATCATTTTCGTTATTTTTAACCAAAAAGGGTGTTTTTATGGGTTCCCTTTTCATTCCCCATATATGAGCTCTGAAATAGATGTTAGCAAATTTAGTAAACGCATAATAATCGATGTCTGGCGGCAATCGAGCCGTTTGTCGGATATTATTAATGGGAGCGTTATTTGGGTTCACTTTTACTAAATTTTGGTTGGAGTGAACACATTTCCATTCTAATAATAAAATTTTAATTTTTAATTTTTATTCATAACATTAATTGAATTTACCCTCGAGTTTACTGAAAATGAAAGCCAATTCCGCGGGTATTTCTAAATGATTGATACCCGTAACAGCTCTGGAGGTTCTTTCAAACTCTTCTCTATTTGTTTTAGTCTTCTCGAGCGCTAATTTTTCCGCTTCTATTTGACGGCATTTCAGAGCCTTTAACTGATTTAATAAAAAAATATATTTGTTTTGTTTATTCTTTAAGAAATGTGTCGTAATCTTTGTTTTTAATTAATTAGAAAAGCCTTAAATTAAAAGTGATTTATTTATTAGAGTACTGCTTATTCTGGATACTATCCAAAGATATTTTTTTTTAATAAAGAATTAAATTGTCTGACACTTAATGTCTAAAATTGAATGAAAGCCTTAATAATATTGAGTGCTTACAAGAATTAATACAATATTAATGAGAAACACAACTCAAAAATAAAAGATGACCTCTTCTTAGGTTTTATTCAAATTCAATAAATTATTTGAATATTTTAATAATTTTATAATTATGTCTTAAATTAAAAATTTTGACACAATTTTCAAATTAAAATATGAAATCATGATTTTAATTGAAGACTAGTTATAACAACTATAAAGATGATCTTGATAATTATTAATTAAATTACTATAACTAATGCTATTAATCACTAACTAATAAATTCATTGAAACTCTTCATTAACTTATTTTATAAGAAAATTAATTAATTGTAATTAAAACTAATATTTTAATGATTTTATTGTAAAACTATAAGGGGTTTAGTGAATGCAAAATGAATGCAAACCTTTTGGTATTCACGCCTTTGTTTTTTCATTCGGAAATTTGACTGAATTTTAATAACAGTTTTACGAATTTTTTGATAATCGCTGCGAACTTTATATCCTCGGATTAAAGATTGCATTTTAATAACCCGGGACCGATAGTTATGATATCGACGACGGGCTAAATAACCCCTTATGTGTGACTGGATTTTAATGACTGAACCCAACATTATTCCATTCCTTTCCTTTTCAAGAGATTCTTCCAAAATCTCTTTAAAAAATATCTAAAATATAAAATTAAATTATTATTTGTTTGAATAAAGAAAAGACTACTTTAGAAGTTCCGTATTGGTATTGTCCGCTATAAGAAGGGTTTCGTTCTAATATTAGACGACAAATATCCCTAGATGTTGTGCCGCGGGGGGAACGACCCAATAATAAACACCGATATCTACATATTATTTATGTTTAGAAATGTTTTAAATATTAATTAAAATAAAAACTAACCGAAAGGCAAACGATTGATATTTGTATCGGAGGGGATAACCCAGTTTTCTGATACGAATAGTTTCCAAAATTCCTGAATATCTCAACTGTTCCAAAACGACAGGGGCTTCAAATTTCATGGAAGCCTTTTCGTTATTAGGTTTAACGCAACGGACAAACCATGGATTGCATTTTGACATTATATCCAAAAGAGATTGTAGTGAGTCTTGAAATCGGGCCGAAACTGTTGGGGCTCTCGGTTTCATTGTTATGAATCGACCGTCACTTCGACTGTAAGTTTTGTTGGACTCAACGGATTCGCGTAAATTTTGAAACATTTTTGAAATTAAAGGCATTTTACTACTAATCAAAAGTTCGATTACATCCGATCGAAGAGTGTCTCTGTTTTTGTCGAGAAAGCCATCGACACAATACCAGACCTGTCCTGCGAAGTGTTTAATTCCAAATTCCATGAGTGACATTCGGGGTCTGCTATACAGTTCATTGAGGGCGTGATTGTAATGACATTTTTCTAAAAATGAGTGATCACTTCCTTTTGGGAAATTACTTTCGTCGTCCAAAAGAGGCAAAATTCCGATCGGTTTCTTTGATATCAGTGCCAGTACTGGAAGATTGTCTGAAAAGGAGAGAGTCTGCCACTCAATCTTCTCTTTAGTGTATTCTAATTGTTCTAATTTGAAGACATATTTATTAAAATAGGACTGAAGTGTTTCGTTGGCAAAATTAATGCACAACTGCTCGAAGTTATTATCTTTGAAATTCTCGAAACCGAAAATGTCTAAAATAGCGAGAGTTGTCTTTCGAGTTCCCTTATATAGCATTAGATTTACTCTTTGGACTAACCACGAAAAAAGACATGAGTAAAGAGCTTTGGAAATGGCGTCTCTCGCATCTAAGGCCTGATCTATATTTAACGGACTAAACATCCGTTCATTTCGGGCTTCAGTTGTTCTAACAGTCATTGATTTAAAGACTCCGTCTATTGATAGCTGTAAGAGATGGGAAACCCATCGGATTTCAGCATCACTTCCGACTTCGACCCCTTCCTGTCCGTGTCTGAACTGTTTTCGATGAAAGTAAATATTGCCTAGGTGAAGGATTGAAGCTAAAATTCTAAAAATAGTATCCTGCTCTTCGTTTGTAAATCCCAAGACTTGCATGGCACTTAAGAGGAATCTGAAACCTTCGGCGTCGTCTTTGCCATCGATTTCAGAAGATTGACCTTGGTTCAAATAGAAGTATTTGTCGGCCACTTGTAAACCATATTTTTCTTTTTCTTCATCTGTAAGTCCGGCCAACAATTCATAGAATACGTGATAATTGCGTTCGTCCTGTGATTGGGTCACAATTCTTGACTTTTCGAGCAAATATTCTGTAGTTCGGGCGCCGGTTATTACTCCGCTTTAATTCAATAAATTAATAAAAAAATTATTTAAATTTAAGAATTACTAAATTGATATGAATTACTCTCTGAAGTTTATTTCCAAATATTTCCCGAAACGACTGGAATTGTTATTCCTAACAGTTTTTGCGTTTCCAAATGATTCGAGTAAAGGGGTTGCCTCTAAAATTTGCTCGGTTATTATATTTGAAAGCGATTTATTCACTGCAGCTAAATATTGGAGCAATAGTTTTGTGTTTTCTGTTTTTCCTGCACCACTTTCTCCGCAAATGATCACCACTTGGTCCTCACAATCCCTATTCATTTTATTATAAGCATTGCTTCCGATCGCAAATAAATGTCTAAAGATTTCAAATATTTTTTCAATGAATAAAATGTAAAACCAGTGAAACATTTCTTACGGCTCTTTTCTGAATTGGTGCGACTCATACTTCTTGACCATATCTAAGCCATATGTGTCGTGCATTTTATATGGATTTACAGAAACTAAAATACTTCCAATGAATGTCTGAAATAGTAAACACCGAATCAGTGTTTAATCATTATCTATGGCTGACTAAAAGTTTGAGACCCATTTATTTGACTCATTTGGAAAAACTTAATTAAATTATAAAATGAAAAAATAATGGATTTATTTGTGGATTAAATAAACGAAAGACGAGACAAAAGAGTGACGAATATTCTCAAAGATTTAAATGTTTATCAGAATTTCTTTTTATATAAAATGTTTTTCTGTGAGAATATCGAGAATTGGATCAATTCATAAACTAATGAGAAAATATTCACAAATTCCTAAAATATGTCAATAAAGTCAAGAAGAAGTAAAGGGTCAACGAATCATTTCGAGATCAACTGATGCCCTAAATTCTTTCCATTTTATAATTGTTTTTGAATTAAATCTATTGAAATCACATTTTAGTTGAATTTATTTGTATTATGAGATAACTTATACTATGAGTGTATTAAGTGTCAGACAAAACATAATTTTAATTCTCAATTGACTTCTGTAGGGCTCAGATCCTAAAGATATGTTTAAATGTAAAGTCATTAATTCAGTCATTAATATCGTCTCAAACGATATTTTATAGATTTATTTCTATAAAAAAAATTATTTAAATTAAATTAAAATTTCTTCAAATTCGACAAAATTTTTTCTTAAAGATTATTGACTTCATTACTAACTTTCACCGATATTTAAATCAAATAATAAGTCCATAAAAATGAAAATAAAATATCAAAATATAAGAAATTGAAAAAACATACGTATATTATCTCATTTTCATAACGAGTTTTTATATTCCAAAGGATTGTCGTTTCGTTCAAATCCCTGAAATAATTAAGTCATAAATTAGTTATAAATTAATTAACAAAATTTTGAAAATAAGTTTTTAAAGATAAGGTTTCACTAAAGAAGTGATGAATCGATTTGAAAGTTCATAAGAAAAAGTGTTCACAAGAAAAAACGGAATTCACTTTTGGCTCATTAAAAATAATTTCGTTTATCTATAATACTTTTAAACAAAATATACCTTGGCTCAATCAAATGATTTTAAATTAAACTTTATATTTATTTAAAAATTTTATTGACATTTCATAAATGTCTTCAAATAATTTTGAATTTTATTTGACATGAATTTGTCTTGATACAACTATATCTAGCAATAATCAATATTTTTAAGAGAATTGAGATAAAACTTCGGAAAAAAGATTTAGGTTTCAATTACTCAACACTTATATTAATGGCTCAAAATCAATTATCAATTGACCAAGTTTCAGTCGAAGATTTTACTATAAATAATATTAATGACTATTTCTTCAAAGTATATGTGAAACAAAACTACGAACAAAATTATTTGAAAATATAATACAATATGTGTTAAACACATAATTAATAAATTGAGCGAAAAATTTCTGATAGAAATAGAATAATTTTTTTTTTGAATAATTAACAGTAAATTAATTCAATAAATGTATTTATTTTCATTAATCAAATAATTGAAATGTGAAGAACATTGAGGGAACAAATCATAAAAGAATAAATGTCTTTCATTTTCAATATATGGTTATCTCACCAAAAGATTTAAAACTTTGTTTAAAATTAAATTTTAACCAAAAAAATAAACGAAAGACTGAAAATATATAGCAATAAGTTTATTATTATTCTATCAATTCTTACAAAACTATTTTTGATGAACCCTTAATAAGATAAGGTTTTAATTTATTTTTCAATTAATGTCTTTCATTCAAAATTTCTTTTTATTATTGAAATATTGTAAAAGTGATCGCATTTCTCATCAAATTTAAGTAAATTTCCGGTTCGGAATTCCAGAAGTTTTTTCTAGACTTTTTGAATCTTTTCTTTTTCCTAATTATTTTTAACTCTGAATACAATTATTTGTTTTATTTTATTATAAGTTTATAAATATTTGGGTGAAACAAATAAAAGGTATATTTTTGTCATAAAATGGTTATGAATTTTTAAAACTATCGGATAATAATAATAATTAGAATTTCTATAAATTTTAAGATATAATTGACTATAGATTTGGTGTATAATAATATAATATAATATAATTTGTATTTTTATGAGATTCGAATCCAATTCTTTTAAAAAGTGTATTAAAGTTTGTAAACCCATTTTCTCATGAACTTGACTCATGACTTCATAGGTAATATTCATTTCTAAAAACATATTCATTGAAATCAATCATTAAAATAATGAGTCAAAACTTCTTTTTTTCAATTATTCATTCAAAGTTGAGATCTTTTTTGAGATCAAAGTTTGAAAATAGGTTTACAAAGAAAAATATGTGAAAATTATTCGGATTTGATTTATTCAAAAGTTTTCTTAAAATATTGTTTTCCTAAATATTCAATAAAAATGGAAAATAAGAAAAATATCGATTGAATACAAAAATCTATAAAATTGTTTGTAAGAAATCTTCGACTTTTTAAATGAAACAATTCTTCACAAAACGATAAATAACTAAATTAATGATTTAAAATACACTACAAATCAAATGAAAATGTATTTTAAATAATATTTAAATTAAATTCGATTAAATCTTATGATAATTAAAAGTTTAATTAAAGTTATGTATATTTTATAAAATTCTAGTTTTAAAATCAATAAATATCTCAAAAGAGTCGCAACATTTTAAACAAAAGTATAATTTATGAAAAAATGCTGAAATCTTATCCAAAGTGTATCCAATGAAGCATTTATTCAGTCGACAACTCTTACAATACTTTTAGCTAAAATGCAAACATTTAAAGAAAAACCAGAAAACAATTTGTGGTTTTGAGAAACAGAATTATTAGACCTAAAAAGCAATTTATTAAATATTGAAATGATTTAAACCTCAATTGTATTGCAATTGGAGTCTAGCATTTATTTTAAAGTTGTCTTAATTTGTTTCAATTATTTTTATTCATTCCTTTTCTTTAGATTTGGTTTTCAATTATTTAGTGATTTTAAAATATATTAAATAATATTTACATTTGAAAAGATTTAATAAAATATTGAATAAAAAGTTTTGGAAAAATTTCTTTAAAATTCCTTAAAATTCTGAAAAACATAAAAATTAGTTTAATTTCATTGAAACTAATTTTTTTATTGAATTCATTTCTGATTATAATTTCGATAATATGTTTAATAATAAGAGTAAAGTAGTGGTGAGGGGCGGCCCTCAGCTCAAAATATTAAGAAAACCTTATTCCATGTGACATAAAAAGTTCTAGGTACTTTTGTTTATATGTTTAATATATGATAAACAATTTTCCAGAGTTGTGCTAAAAATGTGAGGACACAGAATAAGAAAATGAACTCACTCTAAGTCGACCATATCGTCCACTCCATTAGGACAGAGATTGGATGGCTTTAGGAAATATATATTTAATCAAAGTTTGGAATGAGATGGGGGCAAACCTACCCGTTCGAGTTGGAACTCGAGTTCGTGCTCGAGTCTGTGCTCAAGTTTGTGCTCCATCTCTCAATTGCCTAAAGAAGAGCTAATATACACTCAGAATAATTAATTATCGATAGCACTGATAGTAAGATATAATTGTGAAGAATTTGATTCGAGGACAAGTCATTGACAAATTCAAAGATGAAGACAAATAAAAACAACTGAAAACCAATAAATAAAAGACTGATAAAAGGCTATCATTTGTCTTAAGACAAAAGATATTAAATGACCGATAGTTGAGTCAAATAATGTCAAAATCATTGACAACACATTAGCGGCGAATCTCTGTTTACTTTTGTTGTGATCATCACAAGAGAAGCCAAAGTGAGGCCAACTTGGCATCAATGGCATCAACTAAAGGACAGGTAGGGATTGGAGTCAAGTTTTCTTAGATATTCTTCTATTGGCTAATCTAATGAAACGAAAGCTGTTCTGCAGGTGTGTAAGCCCTGTGCGTACACTAAGATATTGGGTTCACTCTATTCAGGAATTTTTCTTTCAGGTTATCTCAAGGCTATTAAATGCACAGTCAGTCGCGAGTGTGCACTCACTCACTCACACCGTCCCAACAAATATTATGAAATTCCGGTCTGTCTTTAAAGGAGTTCCAACTTTTCAGTCAATCGAAAGATGAAAAACTATTGTATTTGTGTCGACATCTCGTAATAGAAGAATGAATTTGGAGAAGAATGCGCTCAAAGCCTTTTTCTATGTTTAGACTTGTTTTCAGCGATTCTGATGGTTGTGATCACAATCCCCAGTGGCGCAATTGGTTAGCGCACGGTACTTATACGACAGTATACGTTGCTCTGAGATATGCCGGGGTTGTGAGTTCGAGCCTCACCTGGGGAACTTTTTTTTGCACCTTAAATACATTCACTTAATTATTTAATATTTTATTTTTTAAACAAATTATTTTAATTCTTAAAATTTTTATTAATATTTAATTAAAAGTTTATAATTATTGCGAGAAATAGTAAACAACTCTTCAAAGAATTTAATACGAATTAATTTTCAGATTTAATTCAATTTAATTGAAATTCAAATTATTTAATTCATTAATTTATAAAAATTATTGATTTAACGTTTGTTTTTCAACTCTTCGCACAAATATTAGAGATTTAATTATGAATACAAACGATATTTAATTAGTTATAAAAACAGTGGACGCATCGGAAACATTGCTTTTGAGATAAATAGAATAATACCTTTCAAAGAAAGAACGCGACAAACCATAGCTATGAGTTATATCACTTGAGTTATGACGGCATTCAAAATCTCCGCTCAAAAGGAATTTATTTATTCCAAAACAAAAAAGAGAAAATAATTTCGTTTGACTTATGGACGTCGAGTCGTCGGCTACACAACAATGGAAAGAGTGATTCGGTTGAGTAAAGTATTTATAACACATATCGTTACACAAGTCTTCGATTCGAGCGATTATTACCGAACATTTACTGATTAATTCAAATCTTAGTTTTTCCAAAATTGTGGTTTTGAATAGAAGACATTCGGTGGACAATTCACCGCCTCTTTCGAAGTATTGAAGGCATTCTTCGTAGAGATCTATTTGTTTAGAATCTAAATCTTTGCTAAGTTTGTGTTCGATGTGTTTTATTACAAAATCTTTGAGACTCTTTTCGGTATCGCTTTCGAGAAAATATGTTTTAATTTTTTTCAAACTTAAATCCTTTTCGACATTTTTCAGTGTTTTTAAGTCTGGAGAAGTAAACAATACTTTCTTCTGTTCCTTCCCTGAGGAGGGATTATTCAATCCCTGACACAATACAATTTGGCGAATAATTTCGATTAAAATAAAAGTTTTTTGTGAGTTCTTCGGACCATTGAGTGCCCAAAAACAGGAGTTTGTGAGTGAATCGTTAGCGATGACATCCAAAGCGATTTGAATCATTTCTATTTCTATTCGATTAAATTTCTTTTCATTCAGTATTACTGATAGTCCCGAAGGCTTTGAAGAGAATATGGGATCAAAAACTTGTCTATAAATGGGAAAAGTGTCGAACTTAAGGATAGTTCGCGCCTCCAAATACGAGTTATGCACACAAACGATGGGTTCGGCAACGATTAGAGCGTCGTTTCGTAAATACAGTTCTTCGGAATATTTAGTCATAAAATTGATTTCCTCGACAATAACCGACTCTTTTTTATTTTCTTTCAAAAGTCTTAAATGATTCACTTCTGACTGATTTTCGGGATTTGTTACTCGAATCAAATGAGAAGTAATGTAACCGAAATACCTTCTTCTGGTTATTATATGCGTCGAACTGTTGGGTTTGGGCTGAACTGCTGTTTGGATTGTAATCAATTGTCCAAATTTAAAAACCGGTCCCTCTTTTGGTCGAACAACAGAAATGCATTTCATTTCCAAACCGTTTTTCATTTTATTTGACTTGAATTTAGTTAGAATTGAGAGAAAGTACTTTAAATTCATGACATTTACATTACTTTTATGTTTTTGGTTGTATTCATAATTGAGTTTTTGCCACAAATCACTCAAAATATAAGGAATGAATGCATTACGAAATACATTCAAATCATTGAAACGCAAACTTTGACTGATATCTTGAAAATTACGACTCATCGCAAACTTATGGCTTTGGTTTAACTCCAAATCGTTTGCATTTAAATCCATTAAATAACTCATAAATTCTAAAGAATTGGTGGGAATATCCGGTGGCGGGTCTTCTGCCACAACCTTTTCTATAGAAGTGGTCATTCGTTTGGAAGTCTTTCCCTCCAAAGGGTCTAAACGTTCGGATTTAATTCGTTTGATATGTTGGACATCGGGTTCAGTGGATCTTCTTTTCGAAGAATTACTTATAGAATCAGAGCTCCTTTTTCTGTCATTTGAATTAATATTTAGTTCTCGTTTCATATTAGTGTTATCTTCAGTATTGTCTTCAGTGTTGCCACCGATGTCCTCTTCCGAGTCGTCTTCCAAATCGTCTCTTTCGTCGTCTCCGCCGTACATAAGAGTGAAAATATTGGTTTCGTCCAAATCTTCATTTGAGTCGTTGTTGTCCTCAATATTGTCTTCATTTGAGTTATTGTTGTCTTCAATGTTGTCTTCACTTCTAGTGTTGACTACATTTGAATGACTTTCGTCTTCATTATTACGATTGTCTGCAATCGCTTCCATTTAAATCTGATTCAAATTTAACTCAAATTTATTCTTCACTAAAATAACGGCTGATTTTCAAATAAATTTTTGTTTTTTTATTTTTCAAAACTTTGTTCATAAATAACATAATTTTTTATTTGAAATACAAAATGTTTAAAAATTTATTTATTAATTATTATTAAATTTAAAGTAAAAATTATTTTTTAAAGTAGAATATAAAACATAAAAAGACTAAAAATATGAGTTTAAGGTCTTATCTTTAGATTCTTTTCTAAAATTTTGAGTTATTTGAGATAAAGTTGACGAAAGGGACAACAAAGAGTTTTTTTAATCATTTTAAACCCCTCTTGTAATACCTATTGGTTTAGATCTTCAGACAAATTAAGACATTATCTCCAAAAGAGTATTTTGAAGATTAAATAAATTGATAATAATTGCAATTAAACTACATTTTTACAAAATCGACGGTTTAAATGACAACAAATCGTTTAATAATTTAAAGGGATATTATATTTTCATTGAATGTAATCTATGGATAACTTCTTTCAAATACTTTATTTCAATCATTTGATTTGTAAACAAAAACATCTGATTTGACCTCAAATTGATTACATTTTTACTAAATTATTGTTTATATAATTAAAGGAATGGAAGAGTGGTTAACACGTTTAGAAACGATGCAATTAAAGAGAAGTGAATTAAATCTTCTAATAATGGATTATCTGATCGCTGAAGGGTTTAAAGAAGCGGCCGAAAGGTTTAAAATGGAGGCTAATATCGATTCAGAGAAAATCAATGAATTAGTTTCTAATCACGAATCAAATGAACAAATAGACAGAAGAATTGCTGTAAGAATAGCGATAGAATCCGGAAGAATAAGTGAGGCAACAAAACTTATTAATGATTTTTACCCCGAATTGATTGATAATAACAGACATCTTTACTTCAAATTACAGGTAATTCAATGATATTTAAAGTAATGGTTTTATTGATTAACATTTGTTTCATTGAAAGCAACAACAACTCATTGAACTGATTCGCAACCATTTGTTAGAAGAAGCGCTTAATTTCTCTCAGCAACAGTTGAGTGTCGACGGAGATTATCTTCAATTGCCAGAACTCGAGAGGACTCTATCACTGTTGGCCTTCGATAAGCCTGAAATGAGTCCGTATTCAGATTTATTGCATTCTTCGCACAGACAACAGTTGGCCTCTGAAGTGAACGAAGCCATTCTCAAAGAACAATCGGGTGAAGGCGAACCCTCTAAACCTAAATTGGTTTCATTGATTAAACTTCTTTTATGGACACAAAGCGAACTGGATAAAAAGAAAATCAAATTCACCCGAATATCCGATCTGACGTCAGCCTCTTTTTCATCAAATAGTGACTGAATTGCAATTTATGTTAATTTCAAATAATTTTGTATTTTTATGTCATTTTGATTAATAACTATCGATTAAATGTCTATTCGTTCAACAAATCAATTAATTTTTAAATTCAGAATTTATTCAAATATTTGTCATTTCTTTCTCAAAGTTATAAAAAATAAAAAAATGACCGAAAAAGAGTTAACAAATGAATAAAATTTAAGCAAATGTTAGTATTGGTCGTTTCCGGGCATCTCAAAACTGTCCGCAAACTCTTCGACTCTTTCTCTCAGAGCAGCGATTTTTATCTTAAACTTTTCTGAATTCATGGTTGCAGTGAAATCTTTGAGTAGAACTCCTGGCGATTCTGCTTTAATTTCTTTCGCCAATTTTAAACCTAAAAATTTGATAAAATATTTAAGTCTTTAAAAACAATGTTTAAGTCGAGCAAAACCTTCGTCTATAAATTTGACCACTTTTTCCATATCTTCTTCTTTAAGTCCACGAGTGGTAAGCGCTGGGGCTCCCAATCGTATGCCTCCCGGATTGAAAGCAGACTTATCACCCGGAACAGTATTTTTATTGCAAGCAATTGATATCTCTTCCAAGACCTTTTCTGCTCTTGATCCATTTAAACCATTTGGTCTGAGGTCAACCCACACTAAATGATTATCGGTTCCGCCCGAAACACAAGTATACCCGCGAGAGATAAGATTTTCAGCCAAAGTCTGTGCGTTTTTAATGACTTGTTTTTGATAGTCAACGAATTGAGGACTATTCGCCTGTTTTAAAGTCGTTGCGATTCCTTTAATTATAGAAATATTAAATTCAAATATAAATAGAATTAAATGAATTATTACCTGCAATGGCGTTATCATGAGGTCCGCCCTGAAGTCCAGGAAAGACCGCCATATTTATCTTTTCTTCGAAGTCATAAAATTCTTTTTCGCCACTTTTAGAAACAGATTTAAGACCTTTTCTATAGAATATAACTCCAGCGCGCGGACCACGAAGTGTCTTATGAGTGGTTGTGGTGACGATATCGCAATATTCAAAAGGTGTCGGCACTACTTTGGCGGCAACTAAACCACTGATATGAGCCATATCTGCCATCAAAAGAGCACTGTTTTCGGATGCAATTTGTTTGAATCGTTTATAATCTAAATGTCTCGGATAACAACTAATGCCAGCGATTATTAATTTCGGTTTAAAGAGACGGGCGTTTCGTTGGAGTTCGTCGTAATCGATGAGACCCGTCGACGGATTGATTTTATATGGCATCGACTCAAAGAATATAGAAGTGGCAGAAATCCGCTTCTTTTCAGTCATATAGCCATGAGTGAGATGTCCGCCATCGGGCAGATCTAATCCCATAATACGACCATGGGGACCTACCAATGCTGTATAAACAGCAAAGTTTGCCGGAGAACCAGAATATGGCTGAACATTGACCCCCCACTCGTCCGGATTCAAATTAAAAGTTTCGAGGGCTCTTTTTTGGCACAACCTCTCGATTTGGTCAATAAATTCATTCCCGCCGTAATATCTGTCAATATTTTAAACAAAACATTTTTCTCTCATTTTTATCGAAATTAAATGTAATCTTAAAAATTAGTAAAAGTTTTTTCAAAAAGCTTTCATTTGACAGATATATTGAAATATATTATATTCAGATAATGAGAGGAATTGAAAAATAATATATTTTGTCAAATGTTTTATAAAATGATATAACTCTAAGCAATAACTGATACAAAAACGGATGATACAAATGCCCTCATTTTTTAGGGACGACGACCTTCTCTTCCTATTTTCTGCTTCAATACATATTATTTCAGACGATTTTAGTAGTTTTTAACTCATTATTAAACACTTTTATAATAAAAGTTTTATTACTTTTATGGCCCAACTATTGACTGGAAATATATTACTTTAATTAAATTATATTAATTATGTTCTCATTTGTAAATAATAGTGAATTTCGAACAAAATTTAGGGAAATTAAAGTTTAAAACATCACATAAGTTTAAAAAATGAAGAGAAGACATACCTCTGTCCGGGATATCCCTCGGAATACTTATTTGTGAGACAACTACTTAAACATTGAAGAACTGAAAGACTCGTAAAGTTTTCGGATGCAATCATTTCGAGTCCTCTTTTTTGTCGTTTCTTTTCATTTTGTATTAATTGAAACAATTGAGGATCGCTTTCATCGAGAGTTTGGTTGAGATACGACTTATTTGAAGACATTTTAGAAGACAAACAAATGAATCGCTTAAAGTGTTTGGTCTGAAGGGAATGGTTGGGAAGTCTGTGCAAAACTGGTATTAAATAACGCGAAATAATCATTAAAGATATAGTTATCGTTTAAACTTTAAATGCCTTCAATGAATATATAGGAAGAAAACCACAAATTCTGTGATTTTTTTGAAAACAGATTTTCAAAAAAGTTTTGGGAAACGTGTCATCAAAACAGGAATACCACTAAAAGCCAACTCTCCTCTCAAAACCGAGACTATGAATTTGGGATCAGTTACTATGAATGCCTTTACTCTTAATTGAAGGACATATAATCAGGTTTTACCGATAATTCAATTGATATGAAGACGTAAACAAAGATAACCAAAATTATTGAATCGATTGACTATAGAATAGTTTAGATCTTCAAATCAGAACCAATTTGTTTAAGAAAATCAATAATTTTCTTAAAATAATTTGATTACAAAAATTCAAAGAAAAGATCAATCATTTGATTATAGATTTAAACTTTTGTTGAAAACAAATGAAAACAATCGATAGACTATTGGATGAAAACACTTTCAAATAATGAGCGCCAAAAAAAACAAATCATTTTTAAATAAAAGGTTTTATTACTATTATTTCACTTCAAATTTGAACTCTTATTAACACATCTGAGGGCTTTTTTAGTACAATATTATAATAAAATTTGTTCTAAAATATATAAGTTTATGGACGCAGATATTCAATATAAAAATAATGTACGCCATTTACTAGTGATGTTGATTTGATTT
>JAQIXI010000741.1:0-18860 GCA_034700165.1 Galumnidae sp. Gr-Ori-00277 | reverse complement strand
TTAGAAATTATTATATTAATTAAATACGTAATATAACTATAATAATTATTAATAAGTTAGCGTTCAACTGGAACAGAGAGCCAAGGTCAGTTTGTTGAGATCGAGATCTATATCAAGTAAAATTAAATTATTTTAAATTCTAAATATTTTTTTTTAATTTTATTATTTTATTAAAGGATTAAAAAATAGTCTTAAATAGACTTTTATTAATATAATATTTGGTTAAAAAATGTTAACATTTAAAGACGTCTTTTATTTTTCTATCACTTTATTGGAGGAAATGTTTTGTTTTGATTTTAAGTGATTTTAATTTTAGCCGAAAATGAAAACAATGTTCACAACATTTATCTCATTATTTATTTTAATCGCAAAATCTGTAAGTTTTGAATTAAATTCAATAATAAATTAAACCATTTATTATCTCTAAAATTATATTTAGTTTTGCGAAGACTTAATGATCGGCGAATCAAATGTTGTTTATATAAAACTTTTTCATTCATTTAATTCGAGTCAGTATTCAGTCATATCTCTTATATTTATTTCTCATTTAAATTGGATTTAATGTAATTGAATTAAACATACTTTAGATCTAAATTATGAATCGCGCGGTTCGTTAACCATTAGTGGTGTTAATAGTGCTCCGATTATAAGACAGGACCCGCTGTCCATCGAATCAATCGCTGCTCTTAAAGTAATTAAATTTGATTGCAATCAATGAGTAAATAATGATCTATCAATTTATAGGAGAGTTCATCTGAGGGCGGATTTTATTACTTGAAAGCCATTGCACTCAAGTCTTTAGACGACGAAAAGCCAATAAAGACTTCGACCACTTTTATTAAATCCGTAATTATTTTCAATTTTAAAGTTTTTAATTCAAACGATTTGTTTCTTCAAATAGTGTTCACTCTATGAGTCATTCCTTTCGGATTTAATAACAGTTACCCTCGACGTTAACAATCAGTTCTTGTCGTTAAGCGCTTCTACTTATAACCCGTTGTGTACCCCAACAGTCAAGACTTCATTACCGACAAAACTAACGAATTTCAATACAACTGTTGTCGTTATGCCTACAATTGTTTCAAACGGGTATTTCATTGTGTAAATGAGGCAAATGTTTAATTAGTATTTGTATGAATACTCAGACCCGACACTCAAACTTATATTCAACGCTTAGAACAGGAAAAGGCAGAGAAACTTCGCGGCGATAAAACAGATAACCGTTCCTTCTTTGCTAAATATGTAATCCATTTATTTAATTATAATTTAATTTTAACAACAAATTTGATATGATTTCAGTGGATGTATATCGTGCCCGTCGTTATATTCCTATTGATTTCAGGTGCGGCCAATCCAGAGGCAGGTGGGGGTCGTTAGTTGTCTTTAGTAGTTTAGTCACATTTAATTATTAAATAAATTTTACATAATTTTTATAAAATTAAAATAAATGACTAGAATTTGTTTTAAAACTCATTTAAAGTCTGAGTTTGTATTCTTTTCACATAATTATAAATAAATTAATTTTCAAAACGATATCCACTAATAAAGGGAAGACCCGAATAAACTTTTTGTTTATATTTGACGTAATCCTCTCCAAAGAAGTTCAATAAAGTGATCTCTTCCTCATATATTCTGTCATTAAAGAAACGCCAACTGACGACTGCATATCCGATAAAACAAATCGGATTCAATAAAATTAACTGAAAACCAATCAATGATTATATTTGAGGCAAAACATATTCTAGACTTACTTGTGTTCCGACCGACCAATAAAACCACCCGACATAAGATGGATGTCTACAGAGAGCGTACACTCCGTGAGTGACTAAAATGTGTCCCTCTTCGCGACGGCTTCGGATGATATGATTGAAATTACTTCCGGCGGTAATCATCGCTAACTTTCTCATCGATTCTCCAAAAAAGCATAAAAATAGTCCCAAATTCTTAAGTAATGAAATCGATTTGATTTGTGGACAAACATATGATTCAATCGTGAATTCAAGGAATGAGGAAACGACTGCTATTCCGTATTCTTTGCTGTGATTTAACAAAAACGAGTCTAAACTCAAAGACCGCGGATTTATTATTGAAGTTATGATGTATTCACTGAAATGAAATAATGACAAAATCGAAAGATATAAACCCAAAGTCGAAAGATATTCAGTGGTTCCCAAAATAGATAAAATTAAACCCAAAGCCAATCCTTCACCTAAAAGAGCAGATCTTGAAGTAACCTAGTACAATTCTAAACATTAATATTTAATAAACCTTTCAGACAATTACCTGGAAATAAAGTTTTGAGCGCCGATAGTATCTCATCCACCAAAAAGTGTGGTTAAGGAATGCGTGGATAATAAATACGAAGGGAAACCAATCTTGGATTAAATGATCGCCGAAATTGAAACACATTTTTATTACGAATATTAACAACAATGAAGTCAGAGATGAACCGAAAGACAATAAAGCGATTCGACCGCAAATATTCAACATTTTTAATGTAATTTTTAATTTATTTGAATTATATTTTAAACAAAATACTAATCAAATGATAAAATACTGTTTCAAACCATAATCTTAATACTCATCCAATACTTATTCAAAACTCAATAAATTTATTAAACAAAAACCCATTTATTGAGTTAAGAGAAACGTTCCCTTTATTTAAACAGAAAAGCATTTCTTTCTTCGTATAACTTTAGAAGAAAAGGTCCCAAACTTATAGCATTGAAAACCTGTTCTCTAAAATATATTTCAAATTTAAGGATCAATTCTGTTATAAATGCCTTTTAATGAGAAATTGTCACCACTTTTATACTTATGAAAGAAAAAAATAATTAAACATATCTTTGATGACAACCTTTTATTATAAAATCATTGGAAATGAGAAATAAGTAAACGATTAAACAAAATCCAATCCTTTATTTAATTTAGATTTCAATTTAACAAAATTAGTTGAATTACTTCTTCGCTGGTTTTGCTTTTTTTGTTGTTTTCTTTTTGGGTTTCTTTTCTTTTTTCTCCAGACTTTTCTTTGCCTTCAAATCTTTGTTAGCCTTTGATTTCAATACTAAGAACTTGCGATTAATAGCTCTGTTAACCTGAAAATTACCGAAACATTAATTGAAAATCATATGAATAAAAGAGAAAACTTACTCTTTGTTTGAGTTTATAGAGTTTGAATCGATCGAAATCATTCATTTCACTCTTCTGTACAACAAATTCAAACATTAATTAGAAAATTAATTCAAACATTTGTTTAAAAGTTAGGGATTTAAAGATTCAGAATAAAAAGCTGTCAATCATTTGTCAGACGGCAATTCCTATCAAACTAAGGCTCATCACAAAAGGCATTCTTTCGGTCAAAACAATGCAAACAAATAATTACCAAATTGTTAGCATTGAGTCGTTTTGCTTGTTTAGTTTCGCTCCACTTCTTCGAGATTTCGTTCTTAATCCATTGTTTGGCGATTGTCTTCGAAGAGGTTCCGCTGGGAATACGAATTCTGAATTGAGTTAATCGCAATCGTTTGAATTGAATGGCCTGTCGTTTAACTCCAGTGACCGGACCGTCGATTAGAGCTCTGTTTTGGTCTATAATATCAACGATTGTTGCAGTCTTTCCGGCGTATGGCCCGAAGTGAACCACTGCTACCCTTCCGATCTCAACGAAATGTTTCGTCGGCTTTAAATACAAACACAAATTAGTTTTGTCTTAATTAAAGCGATAATAAATTAAGAGATTTCGACTAATTTATAAAAGACTCACCATTTCTGTATTAATCACGTTTTGCGATTCAACAAAAAGGAAGTGCACTTCAAAAGGATGTGAGCCATAGCGCAGTCGCACATCCTTTGGGTCGTCCACTAATTGGCGCTTAAATCGTATTATTTATTTAAATAAATATATATTTTCTTTAATAAATTTAAATTATTTAATGAAAGACTAAAGAAATTCTTTAAAATTGATTTAATTGTCGATAAATTTTGTGAATAAAATCAGAAAATTATTTTTTTGACAAAAAATGTCAAAAAATCAAATAAATGGTAATCTTTGACGTTATCTCTGAATGAATGTTATTTAAAATGTTATAAAATCTTATAATAAAATCTTTAGTTTGAAAATCAAATTTCATTAAAAACAAATGATTTAATTTAATTAAAATATTTTTAATTAAATCGAAATAAATTAAAAATGAAATGATTTTGAACTCAATTGGGATTACAATTGATTGGACCAATGGTTTGGTTACTATAAGAAAACGTCGTTTCTCGAAGTGGTGTTCAATCGTCTCTTTAATTGTTGTCATTGTTTTGGTTATTGTCTCACAAAATGCAATACAAAGATATCGACAAATGAAGAAATTAATTACTCTTAAAGAATATTCTGTGACCATTGAACAGATGGCTGAAGACGTTAAGGCTATCGAAGAACTTAACGATAACTTTGGTTCCGATATTAAATATATTAAAAGACAAATAAAAAGACAAAAATTTGAGTTAATTTCAAATAAATTTAATTTCCTTTTAAATACTGAAAAGAATATTAAACCGAAAGAATCGGTTAATTAAATGAAAGTTTAATTGATTTTATATTAATTTTTAGATATTTTTTAGAAATTTTATTTAATTATAAATAATTGTAAATAAAATTCAGTAAAATATATATAATTTATAGAATTTTTAAAATAAAAAATGATTTTAACTGAAATTAATTCAATACTTTATTAAATGATTTCCTTTTTTTGGACTTTTGGTCATATCTTTTAGACGAATAGATAGTCGTTAAAAAATAATGATGAATTACCCGACAACTTTTAAAAGCTATTAATAAAGAAATTTTGTTCAATAAATGGCTTTAAGTTTATATATCCTCTAAAAGAAGAGTAGCCTAAATGAATGATCATGGACAATTTATCGCCAATTTTATAGTTCACACTTTATAACTTTTTTCGAGATAATGATATATCCCTTTTAGAAACTCATAAAAGTTTTTCAGTTTTTATAATTTATTGTTTCAGACAATTCTTTCTTTAAAGTTAGAAGAGTTTAAAATTATTAATCAAATATTTTTTTTGTTGATATGTTGTCATGGCTTATGTTGTGATCCAGGGATAACTAAGGGGTGTTTGGAGGGGTAATTTCAAAAAAGATCGAAAATGATTTCTGAGCCCATCGATAAATGGCTTTACCTCAAATGAATCTCTTATACAAACATATCATTTGTTTTTAATTGTTTTAATAATTTATTTATTATAAAAGAATTTTGTGTTTCAGACTTCAATCAATTCAAACAATTTTTTAAATGAACTTAAAATTGAATTCAGAACTATAAACCCTTTCACATAATCTAGATCCATTTTATTTCTCGACTGCAACTATGGTTTAGACTCAAAACTTGCATAACTAAAAAACAAGCTAGATAAAATATTGATTCATATCTCTTTAAAATTTAAAGTTTAAATTATATAAAGTTGAGTCGATTAGTGTTTTGGAATTTTTCGATTAACTCTATTATGACCTTTACTTTACATCCGAACAAAATTATAATTTTCATTCAAAGCTCTGATAGAAATGCTTTCATTTGATTTTATAAACATCCGATTGTTTGACGAAAACATTAAAATCTAAATAATTATTAGAAAATTCAAAATATTTTTTAAAAACTCAGACTCTTTTACAAATAGTTATTGAAATTTAATAATTGATTCCAAATAATTAATAAAATTTATAAATAAATTGTAATAAATTATTTATTTATAAAACAATATACTTAACATATTATTAACAAGCTAATAAATTATCTTAACATTTTAAGCACTTTATACTAAATGAAGAATAGATTGTATCTAGCTAATGTGAAAGTTTTATAACTCTGAATCGATTAAAAAGGAATTTGTGTCCGAAATGTATATAAAGAATTTTAATCAAAATTTTCAAAAAATGTAATTTTATTCTCACATTTAATATCCACTAAATATTAACAAATTTTTATCAATTTTTAACAGCTGTGGATGAAATTTACCAAGGGAATAAATTAGTTTAATATATCTGTTCAAACAGAATTAAAATATTCTTTTATTATTTCTTCGCCAAAAATGTCCAAATTTCAAATCGATAATCTATTACATTCAGGAATTGTATATATTTTTTGTAAGATTTTTTTTTAAACATTAGTAAATAATTGAATCGTCGAATGAATTATTGGGTGAAAAAGCAATGAATAGCTTTAATAAGACAGAAGTCATTTGAATAAATATTTATTTTAAAATTTTCCACTCAATTATATTATTGAAAAGAAATTTTTCTCGATATTAGTATTGCATCAGAAATGAAAAAACAGTTTTTAAGACATTAATATCTAAAGGTTTTTGATTATTATAAGAGTAACTCAAAATATTTTTTGTTAAAATCAATATAAAATGAAAATTTTCAGCGAAAACATTTGCAAAACTGATCTCAAACTTTATTTTTGAGTTTAAGTCATCACTAAAAAAGATTTTCTAAAGAAGTAATTTTGTTGTCAAAAATTCTGATAATTTTAATGATAACCAGGATATTATATATCGTAGTTATTTAAATATTTGCTTTTATATAATTGTCGAATAATATGTAAATAATTAGTCAGCTTTTCGTTTGAAATGTAACCACTATTTGCATAATATCTGAATATTAAACCTATAATTCTTGTGATTATATTTTGAGCTTAAGATAACATTTGCTTTAAATCCATTCCCAGACTATTTGTTGGATTCGATGGAATTTAAATTATTAATTTTCGCAAATTATTACATTATTTCCCTAATAATCATTGAAACAATTTTATTAAATATATGTTTTGGTAAAAATAGTGATAATTTATCGAATAATTCCACTGAAAAAAACATTTTTGTTGATTTGCCAACAAATCTAACGGTTGTCCAAAAGCAGCCCTTTTTCTACTTGCCACTTTTTTGTGTTAGAATTAATAACAATAATAATAATAATAATGGGAGTAAGCAAATTTTCTATTCTTAATATTTATACACTCTTTTATTATAACTTTTATAATATATGATACCATTTACAGACCGAAACCCTCGAAGGACCACAACTACTACCACAACAACTACAACAACGACGACTACAACGACCACAACGACCACTACTACTACAACTACTACCACAACGACTGCCAGTCCCGACGACGCAGAAGATACTCGACTGAGGTTTGGCTCTCAAAGAATAAAACCCAAACAAAACCAAACAAAGAATCCAACGACGAGTCAAAGACAACAATTCCAGAGTCAAAGACGTCGACAAACTTAATAAGTTTTCATTGCTTTGAATATTTTATTTTCCAATCATTGAATTCATTAAATTTAAAATAAAAACTGAATTTTAAAAAATAGTAATCAAAATGTTTATAGAGATATAACTCTTAGAAATATTTGCCGTAAATTTAAAAATAACCGAAATATTAATACAAAAATTATTTCCGAAGATTTGTAGCAATTGAGTCACCGATAACTTATCCAATGGAATGACACTAATCCGGATCGATATAAGTATAGTTTTGAGAGTCGACTTTCATAAAAATAGTAATATTTTTCTTGAATCCAACCAAACCATAAAAGGCTTCGACATAATAGTGAAGAACCAAAAGAAGAATAACTATAAACTATTAAAGAGTTGAAAAAATGATGATTTAATTAAATTAAATAATTCTCACCAAAAGTTTAAACATTTTTATTAATGTTTTCACAACTTTTCACAAATATTGAAGACTATTACAACTAAAACATTGAAAGTCTAATACAAAATGAGAGCAAAATTAAGAAAATTCAAGAAATGGAAGCAATAATTAACGTATTTTAAGATTTTGACCGGAAAGCCATGAATTTTAATAACTTGCAAATATTAATTCCTATTCTATTCATTCACATTAATTATTAAATAACGACTAAAAATCGAAACTTTAAACCTATGCATACCTTTTCGACATATTTTTTTCCTGTAAATTATGCATTTTATTCAGATTTAATGCTAATTATTGTAAAAATGTTTCCATTTTTTGAGATTAATTGAAAATAGAGAGTCAGTCAACCGACTATTCCTGAGTATATTAACTATTGTTAACGTTATTGAAACTAATTTAATGTTCATTTCATTAGAAATATTATAAAATGTTTTTTTTATCAGATTTTTGTTCAATAGTCGACATAAATGGAAACAATACTCGACATAAGGTTATAGTTTTCAATGCAATTCTTTTTCAATTAATAAAATATTAGAAATGATAGAAAACACGTATTTTTAAATGTTTTCTATTCAATGAAATAATTGTGTCTCAAATTAAAAGTTTTATTAACAAAATTTTACAAAAGAGTCAGAGCTTTAAAGAATTAAATAAATATTAAGAATAAATTATTATTTTTGGTTCTAATTATTGATTGATTGTAATTATGTCTGTCTTAACATTTTTTTAAATAATTGATTTTTAGTATTATTTAAATCATAATTAGATATGAATGGATTGAGAATAAAGTCAAACATTTATGAAATATGTTTTCGTTTTAAAACTAAATTAAACAATTAGACAATTATTTGCCATATAATCCACCATATTTTCCATAACCGCCATATCCACCATAACCCCCATAACCACCATAACCACCATATCCACCATGACCGCCATATCCATATCCTCCAAAGCCATATCCTCCATAACCACCATATCCTCCATAACCGCCGTATCCCAATCCTTCATAACCTCCATAACCGCCATAACCACCATGTCCTAAACCTCCTAAGCCATAGCCCATACCATATCCGAGTCCTCCATATCCTAATCCATAACCCATTCCATATCCGAGTCCATAGCCGTCAGCGTTTGAGGGATTGAAATAAAGGGCAAACAAAAACGAAACCAAAAGCTTCACAAAAAAAGATTTGATTTACTCAATGAATGAAAAAACATTTGATTTAAAACTTACGAAAACTTTCATTTTTGTCGAAACAAATCAATTGTTTTCACAAACTATTGATAACAAGAAATGAAGCGAATTATGGTCTGAATCCCGAAAAACTTCTGTTTTATATGTTTTGTCTTTAATTATATTCAAAAAATGCAATAAAACAACAATTCTTTTATTTTATTTCTGTTAATATTAATATTAATTGAATATTAATATTCTGTCATTGAGGCCAACGGTGTCTCTAATCGATTATTTAGAATAATTTATTCTGTCCGCAGTTCTTAACCAAAATGTATTTTGTATGTAACACACCTTCACTTTCTAATCACATTATTTAACAATAGATTAATATATTCGAGGAGAAAGTCAGTGAACAGTTGACCGCAAATTTTATTGATGTCTCACTGTTTTACTCGATATAAGTATTGTTAAATCGGGTAAAACTATTCTAATATTAATTGTTTATTAACTAATAATTACTTCCCATTCATTGCATAAATTGTTTGATTCGTTAATTCCATTGAATAAATAAATAGAAACTTAAATGACATTCAAATTAGTTTTGTTTATCACCCCTTAATAACTCAATTACTTATATTTATTCAACAATTGATTAATAATTGAGTTATGGATTAATCAAGAATTAAGTCGGTAATTGAGGCAATAATTAAGGCAATAATTAAGACAAAAATCGCTTAAAATTCATTGCAACCAATCATTGGATCAATTGTTGTTATATCGAGAGAACATTTTTTTTAATGGCAAAGTAAAGATTCAAAGAGTATCTAAAGACTCGCAATTATAAGATAAAATATGATCAGAGTCAATTATCTACTATATATATCAGATCTTTTTTAATGTATAGTTTTTAGTTATTTTGATATCTTTTCGTTTTAATGAAAAGTTTTGAAAATTTAAAGACTTTTGTTCTTTTATTACCGAAATTCAATGAAAATCCATTCATTAGATTAAATATTAGACTTAATAGACATCTGAAGGATAAATGGGATTTAGAAATGATTCAGACCTGACCACTGATCAAACAAATGCCAGGGTTTGGGAACAACTCATTCATTTGAAACTGACTTAAGGGTCATAGGATTGTCTTCACTGCAAGCTTTGGCTGCAAATACAACGGATTTACTTTTTTTTAATAAATTAATTTAACTTTTGTTGAAGGTTTAGTAATTTGAACAAAGTTTCAAGGTGATTATATTTTTTTTAGTTGAAAAATAAGTTTCTTTGAATTTAAAGTAAATCAACTAATTTTCAGTTCCAATGATTTCGTTGACTCATTCATACGTTTTATTGTTTTTTATAGAATTAGTTATTCGACAAAAATAATAGAAATGACAAAAACCTTACAAAAACTCATTTTATATAAAAGTTTAAATTTATTTCTTCTAATGAAAGATATTTACAAAGAGTTATATATTTATATAACGACAATGAGATGAGATTATTATCGAAATCCAAATAACATTTGAAATGACTTTTTTCGTATTCATTATATAAATTGAGATTCACTGAAAGGTTTTAAAAGTTAAATAAATTTGTATTTTAGATGAAATCATAAATTAACTAAAATGAGAAGTATGTTCATGCTCATTTTCGTCTAAAGAATCCACTGTTAAAAGCGGGCAGATTATCAAAAATTCCTCTGTTTTGTGTGGCTGAACCAAAATCTCCAATATTACCAAAATCATTATCAGGGTAATCATTTGATTGACCGCCGCCTATATTAGCAAAGTTTGCGAGACTCGAGTCGTCGGGAAGACTGTCGTACCCGTTATTGTTGTTATTATTATTATTATTTGGTTGAGAGAAGAATCCGTTATTATT
Organism: Galumnidae sp. Gr-Ori-00277; assembly: GCA_034700165.1. Classification (NCBI taxonomy): domain Eukaryota; kingdom Metazoa; phylum Arthropoda; class Arachnida; order Sarcoptiformes; family Galumnidae; species Galumnidae sp. Gr-Ori-00277. The sequence continues at coordinate 8,064 of JAQIXI010000741.1, read as the reverse complement.
ATTGTTGTTATTATTATTATTTCCGCCCAAATCTATTCCAAAATCTGATGGATTAAATCCTCCGCCGCCGACATTTGGAATTCCATTATTGTTATTCTGTCGCCTTTTATTATTGTTATTATTTTGAATATTTTCAACATTTCCACCCAAACCAAAACCATCTAGATCAAAATTGGGTAATTGTATAGGAATTGGTTGAACGGCCTGTGGCGGCGGTTGACCGAAATGTACGACTTGAGGAACATTTTGGTACTGAATGGGCATTTGCTGACCATTTTGTGGTATTGCATAAACGGGTTGATATCCCACCGGTACTAATGGCTGAACTGCTTGAGTACCACCACTTTGAGTGTTGGTATTCTGTGCGCCGCCATTATTCTGGTTATTAGTCTGTTTATTAGCGGAGTCTCCAAACGGTTGATAAAAAGTAAAGCCTGTCTGATAGGGACGGATACCTGTGTTATACGAATATCCCTGATTATATCCTTGTGAACCGTCTCCAGAATTTGTTCCCGTAGAGCCACTATTAGATCCACTACTTGTGCCACTATTACCATCACTTTTAGCACCGGTTCCTGACTGACCGCTGGACTGATTTATAGATAAACCAAAAATCGAAAGAAAAACCAAAACAAAGAAATATTTCATTTTTAAGAAAACGTTTGACAAATGTTTAACAAAAACTCTTAAAAATAAAGTTTTGATTACATCCACTCTTATATATCAGACATGAATTTCCGTTAGAAAACAGAATCAAAAGCTGTAAAAACCTTGAATTCAGTTTTTGAAAAGTTTTAAAAGAAATCACAAATAAGTCTAAGTTTGTGAACATTACTCGACTTAAACGAAATAATTGTAAATAATATATTAATCACTCGTTAGGACACAAATACAACATTTAATTAATATTTTCACAACTTTTCATAAGGAAATATAGGAAACACACTCCAGATATTAGTGACTAATCCATACAATTTATGAATCAAACTATGATTACATAATTTTTTTATATATTATATAACTTCCGATCACTAAATCTTTAATTTACTTTTCAAAGACATCAGAGAATTAATTTTTAGTGAAAATGACTTAATTTATTAAAATTTGAATAAATTGACTTAAAATTTATTCAAATAATATTAAAATTGTCTTTTCTTTACGGATTTCCGACACAAAACTTATGTAATATAAAATTTTACAAATTATACATTTCTTGCAAAAAATGCATTGCTCAATTTATCATTATTAATATTTAAAAAGCAAATTATTTATAAACAAGATAAAATTAATTTTTGCTAGATTACATAACTAGAAATCAATGATTAAAATGGGATCAGGGAAATTCCAGACTGGATTTCAAATCATACTTAAAAGATCATTCAATGAGAGTCTATATTCTCTAAAATATGTCCTAGTTTAATGTCCAATCTTTTGTTTTTCCATTTTATCACAATTTTAAAATAAAGTTATAAATATTAAGTCTTATCAGAAAAATGTCCAAGCACCAATTTTTGTAATAAATAAATTTAGTAAATAGATTTTTAATTATTTAAATAATATTCTAATAAATATATAATTTCTTATTCTTTTCATTAATATATTTTTATATATTGAATGAATAAATCAGAATAATAAGGAATTTTGGGAACTTTTCTTTGAAAACTAAGATTAAGACTCAGCGATAAAACAAAACCCAAAACCTTCAGAATAGCTTTATATTATAACTAGTATGTCCTTGTTAATTTATATGAAAAAACACTTTTGGAGCGAAAAGATTAAACAATATTCATATACTAATAATAAAATGATTGACAAGTTTTGGTAAAACAGTTGAGTGACAAAAGTCTAAGCGATTCCAAGAATTTATGAAAGAAAGTCATTCATAAATTTTCAAAAATTTTATACATAAATAAAATTTAAAAAAAAGAAAAGAATAGAAAAGCCTTTTTCCGAAACAAATTTCACGACTCATTGAATGTATTACAGAAAAGGATTGAAATATATTTTTATTGGTTAAAATAGTTTGACTCTGATTTAGGTCCGGTACTCTTCCGTCGGAAACTAACCATGTTTGAACTTAAGATCTAAAATAGTTTATTAGTTATACGTTGTTTAAAACAATTAACAAATATTTGTCTATAATTGTGATCTTCTAATTATTGGTTTTCCTCAATTCATTGGGTATTGTCTGTACTTCGAAACCAAACTCAACCAAACATTTATTTAGAGTCTTTGAGATAAGAAAATTGGGGAACAATTCTAAGTATTTGTTAATAATGTAGTAAAATATGAGACACAATTAAGTTTAATATGATATGTGGCGAACCATTCAAAGTGTTTGTGCCATTGATAATATCCGTTTCCTCAATTACAACAAAACGCCAGAGCCTTAAGCTTTAAGTTCTAAAACCGAGAAAAGACAAGTTATGTAAAAGAAAAGGTGAAGTCGTGTTCATCATTGTGTGTTTCCTCTCGGGTTTCGAAATTTCTTACGAATATAAAAATCATTTCTCTTCTGAAAAAAGTATTCAATTTTAAAGTTCTGAGCGTTGAGTAAAGGCACCACTTCTTTCAGTTTTAATATAACGAAATATAACAATCATTTAATTTCTTTTATTTTTTTTCTAATACTTAATGGAAATGAAACATAAGGTAAGCGTTTACTCGACTTTTGTTTCTTAAAATTATTTGTGTTTTATATTTAAAATTAAGTGAATTTTCAGAGAAATAATTAGTTTTTAATTTTTAATGAATAGATTTTTCAAATTTGTGTTGTGTTTTGGCTGACAATTTTACGGCAAACATATGGTCAGGGAGGAGGAGGTGGAGGCGGTGATGTTTTTAGTGGACTTGGTCTTGGTAACTTAGGGTCAGCACTTGGTATCGGCAATTTAGGTAATCAATCAATTAATGTCTCAATTATTGCAATGGTTTGAAGTTTGATTTGAATCTAATTAAAAGGTGATCTCGGATTGGGTGGATTAGGAGGTGGTTTGGGTCTCGGAGGTCAGTCCTCAGTTACTCAAAGCATTGCATTAATTGACATTAAAATCAATGCATTTGTTTTATAGGCGATAACGCAGGTCAGGGACTCGCAGGTCAAGGCCTCGGAGGCTTCGGAGGCGGCGGAAATAGAAGAGGAGGTGGCGGAGGCCTCGGACAAGGGTTGGGTGGTTTGGGAGGCCTCGGACAAGCTCTTGGAGGGGGTGGTGGAAGAAATGGTGGCGGTTTGGGAGGTCTCGGAGGTGGCAATCAGGGAGGTTTGGGTGGTCTTGGACTTGGCGGTGGTGGCGGTGGGCCACTCGCTGGTCTAGGTCAACTCGGACAAGCACTTGGTTTAGGCGGCTTAGGACAAGCACTTGGAGGTGGTGGACAGGGTGGTCAGGGTTTGGGTGGTTTGGGAAATATTCTTGGAGGTGGCGGCGGCGGCGGTGGTGGTGGTGGTAGAGGCAGAGGCGGTCAAGGTGGCCTCGGGGGTCTTGATGGACTTGGTTTGGGTGGTGGAAATCAAGGGGGAGGCCTTGGCTTAGGAGGTCTCGGGGGTGGAAATAGAGGCGGACAAGGATTTGATCAGGGATTGGAAGGTATTTCACTTCTCAAGTATTATATGAGAAATAACTTTATATTTGATGTATTGTAGGTCTCGGACAAGACTATGGCGGCGGACAAGACATTAACTTAGACGGAGGCGATTATGGCTCAGATTCGGGCGTCGATGGACTCAAAGCATAGTTAACAACAAAATCGTAAGTTTTTTATATTAAAAGTGTTATAAAATTCTGTTATTCAGAGCATGAAATTCAAGGCTTTAATTGATTTATATTTTTATAAAATATTCGAAATTAGTTTGAGTTGACATTAATATTATATTTTTACCTCAATTTTCAGAACTTAAGGCCAAATAAGTTATTCATTATTAGGACAACAACTAAGACATAATCACATTTTAGTCGAAAGGATTTTAATGATAAGCCGACTGTATATACGACTGGACTTTCGACGCGATCCTACAATATATGCAATTTTTCATCACTTGTTTTATTGTATTATAATTATAACTAATTTAAAGGGTTTTCATTAAAAATAACTCATTTTTATAATGAATTTATGTATTTTAATATAACAAACGGTTATTAGTTTAGGATTTTTTTTCAATTTTCAAACTTTAAATACATTTCCCAAAACCCGATTCAAATAACTTTATTTTGTTTTCAAAATTAATTTATTTTTCATTTAATTAATACATTGACTCAACTTTTAATTTAAATGACACCAAACGGATCACCAAATTATCAGAATTTCAATGATATCATTGCTTAATATTGAAAAATAAAAATCTAAACATTTTGTTGCTTGTTAAATTTAAAGTTAAAGATGAATCACTTATTCTGTTCTCAAGAGTTCATCTGATGTTAGTTAAAATTTTCACGTTTCAGTGAAAAGATTTATTTATAAAACGATTCACTATTTGTAAGTCAAATGCGTTTAACAAATGGTCGAAAGTATCGTCACTTCACAGACCATAAAATAAATGTCTTTTTCGAATGGAGTCAAAGATTCTGTTTTATTCTGTTCCTTACTTTCACTGCTATTAAAAAAAAGACAGTACAGACTCTCTTCAATACTTCTTTATATATTATGTGCAGAATTCAAGAATTGCTTAAATTGAAATCATTTAAGAAAAGTTGTAAAATGTGTTGTATTATATGTATTACGAAAATTATGTAAATCATTAAAAATAAAATATTGGTTTCATTTGAATAGAAAAGAGTTTTATTTTTTGAGATTAATTTGAATTCATTTTATCGTATTTTCCATATTTTTGAACTCGAATTCATTTGAGACGAATTCCTTTGCCTTTTATTATGGTATAAAACCTGAGAACTCCATATCTCTTATAATTACAATTCTTGTATTGATTTTTCGCTTACGATTCCGGTTTCGTTATTTTATTTCATGTTATTTGGAGTCAGCGTTAGGTTTGTATTATATTTTCTTTTAAAGTTTAAAACCAAATGAGAATCTGAAGTACAATGGGTTACAAAACACCAATAAATGAAAAAAAGGTTCAGAAAAGAATCAATAAGTTTTATATCGAAAAAAATTTGCGGCGATTCGTTATTTCGTGTTATTTCACTTTTAACTCAAATAATTCTATACTTTTATTAGTTTTTCCTTCAATTTATTTTCTCATTTGAAATATATTTTGTTTCCGACACTTAAAGCTTAAAATAAGTAAAGGAATAGCATTTCCATAACATTTATGGTAAATATGGCATTAAATTTGCTTTCTCTCAAACTTTGGATAAAATCTATTTTAATATTTTTTAATATCAGAACAATTGAATTTCATTAGAATTTGATATAAAATATTAGAATTTTTTTTGGAATAATATTGAGATCATTATATTAATAGTTGGGTTCAGATTTCATAAAAGTAAACCTTTTGGGCAAAACTTTGTGTCAGAAACAGATATTCGAAGTCAAAGAAAAATCTTAGACTATTCTCATGAGAATTACCAGAAATGGGTTTTTGTTCTTTTGATCATCAGTTTTGCACAATTCAGAGCACAGGAATAGAGTTAATGACTGACGAACACAACCGAAAGGCAGAGTCGGCTCATTTACAGCACAATAAAGATAATAATGACTTAGAGATAATGAAATGATGGCTAACTTATGCCAAATAAATCCGATTTCAATGCAATTTTCTATGAATGCATTAAATGATTTCAATTTATTATTATTATAATAATTAGCCGTCACTTCGATAGTATTCTCAAAATTTATTATAAAATTCATTCTCAAGAATTCATTATTTTATGCAATTATTTAAGAAATCAATATTTATTTGAAGTCTATTTAAAAGGTAGTTATTATTTTTGATAAATATTTCAAAGTTTTTTTCATTAATATCTTTAAGAATAATATAAAACTTCAATAAAGAAAACAAAAAGTTTTTCTTCAGTCTTATTCTCGATTCCAAATATTTAATATTCGTATATAATATATATAAGAATTAATATTAATAATATTAAGAATCGAAAGTATAAATCATATATTCCTTAATTCTATGAATTCTTTTGATGCCATTCCTCGACATATATTAAGTTAAGGGTTATATAATTGTGATAAAAGAAAAGTTTTCTTTCTTTCAGACAAAAAACATATTAAAATTTCTACAAATAATTAATTTATCGCTGAAAGCATTGATTTAATTATATATAAAATATTTGCTTAGAATATGAACTTCTGTTACAAAAGAATTTGTTATTTGAGTTATTTTTGACTTTAATAACGACAGTTATATGCGATGTATGTCTCATCTCTTCTCCAATTTCGATGCGTTTCAATACAATGAATATAGACTTTTGCCGATCGATACGAGTTTTGCTAAGTATTGGGTGAGATAGCGCTCATCAGAGTTAAGGTTTCCATCGAAACAGTCTGGTCTGGTCTGGTCTGCGACTGTCGGCAAACTTTATCTGTTGGCTATTCGGAGAACAGAGTCGGAGACACTATATTAGAACTTATATTGTGTTTACTTTCGAACAAATTATTGGTAAAACTGTAAAACTTGTGTCTTATAAACGATTGTAAATAAACATAAATAAAGTGTAAATGGAATCACATGAAGACAACAGTAATAATGTCGGGGCAAAGGCTCGCTCTCCCGTTGAAGTCATGCGACAGTATATCGAATCTCTTCCGGAAGAGATATCAATCAAAGAAGAGATCACAAGTTTTCAGTTTTGGAAAGCCGTCAGAACAGAGTTTTTGGCGGTATTGCTGTACACTCTGTTTGGGTGCAGTTCTTTTCTAAATTATTCATCAATTCCTCCAACATTTGTGTCCAATACAACGATTGATCAAATTGTGAACTCCAGTCAAAGTAGAGAAGAGTTCAATTATGAGACATCTTTTTTAGAATTGAAAGCATCGCTTATGTTTGGCTTAACGGCTGCGACACTAATCCAGTGCATGGGTCAAGTCAGTGGTTGTCATTTGACTCCTGCCATAACTATTTCTCTTTTGGTTACTCGACGTTTAACTGTATTGCGGTGTTTGCTATACTTATTTGTCCAGTGCTTCGGTTCAATAGTAGGTTCAGGTATTCTCTACGGTCTGCTCACAACAGAACAGCGTTCGTATTCAGGATTGGGTTTAACTGTTCCAGCACAACATTTAAATGCTTCTCAAGCTTTCGGTTATGAGTTTTTGGCCACTTTTATAGTGGTTTTGGCCTTTTTAGTCAACGCCGATCCACAGCGGACTGACGCCGGCTTTAAGTCACTATCCATTGGATTCGCATATTTTGTGGCGCATATGTTTGCTGTGAGTCTTATATTCCTTTCATTTTCTTTATTATTAGCGTTAAGTGAAATGTCATTTAAACGTTTAAATTCTATAATCGTATTTCGTTTACAAAAACTAAGTTTATAAGAGAATTACATCAAAAATATCTTTAAATTAATAGTTATTAGGATTTGTAGTCCAACGATCGTTGGAAATAATCTCAATTAATTTCTATTCACCTTGTTCATTTCTATATGTCAAATATTTTTGAATGTCACTTTTATTCATTGCAAAGATTTTGCCAAGCTCAGTCGAATATCATATATTTTTTTGCACAATTAATGCTTTAATTAAAATTTTAATTTAAAATTAGTTAAAAAATATGTTTTCCTTAAATTGAAATTTTATAGAACCAAAAGTCAACTCTTAATATAACATTGAATTATAAATATTATTATTTATATCAAAATAGAATAAAACATTAATTAATTTTTCATTTTATTATAATTTTAAACCAATAGATGTTTAAAACTTACATTTAAATACCTCTTCCTTTCATTCAAAATAATTGTGTGAAACCATTCATACGGTTAAGAGTTTTTAGAATATTTTTTCTGATTTTTTTTCATAAAATTGTCAGACAATTAACTATTTTTTGCTAAACTCTGTATATTACATATAAATGAATGATGGAATGAATGAATATGGTTAATTAATAATGAACTATTCTTTAATAATAAATTAACCGACACAAGTATAGACCTCAAG
>JAQIXI010000740.1:0-18862 GCA_034700165.1 Galumnidae sp. Gr-Ori-00277 | reverse complement strand
TTAACTAAAATTCTTTTTACAAAATCAAATGATTGTGAAAATGGTTTCAAAGTATCGAAAATGGGTTAAATGTAATGTTGAGTATGCATTGGCTGTGCTATGGATGTGCTCTCCAGAATGCAAACGATAAAAGACAATAATGCAAAGTGTGAGTCAAACCGAACGGAAGGGTGAGAGAGGGCTGTGTTTACGATAAAAAATGGACTAAAAACTACAATTTGGGCGCTTTTTGTGAAACGAAACACAGCTATTAAAGAGGTTTTTGAGTGAATTTTCACTTCGACTAAAAGGATTCACTCAAAGCGAGAAAGTGTTCATTGAAACGATTCCTCACTTTATTTCGTTTACGTGATATACAGAAGGATTGCCTTCACTTTTTTTCCTAAACATTTTCTAAATAACGAAGAACTGAATGACAGAAACTACTCTATCATTATATTCCTGTCCTCTCAAAGAAAATTTTTATAAATGATTCCATTGTTTTGTTTTATTTTATTTCAATTTATTTGAAAAGTTTTGTTTGTTTTTCAACTGATTTCCATTCCTTTAATACGATATAAATCTATTCTTAAAAATGGTTTACAAAACACTAAATCCAATAAATATTTCATTTTTAGCGATACTTTTAATTGAAGGCATTCTTATCTCTGAAGTGAAGCCAAACAAACGCCTTATTATTCGATGATTTGTCTTTTGACTCACGATATTAGAAACCGTTTTGACGGCCAACAGAATTGGTTTATAAATGGTTTAGAAGTCATGTTTTGCATATTGACTTCAAAGCCAATTGTCTTTTAGACGAATGAGTTATTGTATGAGTGATTGTCGAGTGAAGTGAGTCTTTGCCGATGCAATCATTTGCCTCTAAATCCCTGGACTAGCAGTCGATCGAATCAATCAATGGTTGATTATATGAACACCAGATATGGTTAGAGGAGAAGATGACCGCAAATACTTGCAAAGACTTATAACATTCCACTCAAATACAGGATTTATATGAAATGCGACAAAAATAGTTGTGACGTTCAGACCAGAGACGAGGAGACACTAACCGAAACAAAAGGGATCAGATGGAGATGAGGCAGGATTTGAGGACTGGCGTGACTAATGATGGCCATCATTGCGAGCAAATACGTGACTTGTATTGAGAAGAGTGGGCCCAATATGCCGGTCCTCTGTCTTTGTGTCTAATATGTAATACTTTTTAGATGACATCATTTCCTAAATTAAGTTTTTTGTTCTGTTGTTATATAAGAGATCAAAGAAAGTGACGGCCAATAGAAAAACGCATTCACTTTAAGTAAAGACATGTCGAGGAAGTGATACTACAGTGAAGGCCACAACTGGTGAAGACGTTAACCGAGTTTTATGACTGGTTTTGTCAATCGAAGCAAAGAATAATAATAAAAGCGTTTTGATAGACCAAAGTTTGACCATTGATTTGAGGACCGGCTATAGTCCACCCTTTTATTTGTGGCTTTAGTTTGATCTCATTCTTCATGACATTAACAATCATTAGAGCGAACTCTCATTTGGATTATTGGCCAAAAGCCAACTCTCAATACTATTAGTGGTCGACAAAGAGGGCGGACATTAAATGCAAGAGTTGTATGAGAAGACAACTCATTTAATCATTGGATTCTTTTGTGGCCTTCATTTGAGAAATTCAATCAAATAAAGTACAGAATGAGTTGAAGTAGAGCTCTATCGCTACAAATCATTGGTTCGCCACTAAATACAGACCGAAGAGAAGGGATAAAAAGGAAGAAAATTATTTTGACTGAAAAAAGTGATCTGAAAAGCGCTACAAAAACACATATAAATCAATGTCTCGGAAAACATAAGACAAGATAAATGTCGTTATATTGAGGCATATTTCAGACCAGAATATCTCCACAAAAGAGAGGAAAGACAACAGAGAGGAAAGTCTCAAAGATTTGTTGCACTCATAGGAATATATTGGTTGAGAGACAAGAGTTCGGGTCCTCTTATTTATATTTGTCCAGAATTTACATAAATCAGTGGCTTTTGAATGCATTCATTCATTGGATTTATTACTATTTATTATTTGTTTTGAATAATAAATTCAAAGTAAATCCAAAATAATTGCAATAATTTTTTCGATCAAAAGTTTTTTGATTTATTTGTAATAATTATAAGAATTAGCTGTCATTTGACCCAAATTTCAAACACTATTATTCTTTTCTGGCGATGGATTTATTCTGTATTTATTCATAGTTTGAATGCGAGTCACGAATCAAATCATATAAAGTTAGAGAAACTTTTGATTCTGTAAGTCATGAGTAATATGTATTAGGAATCGGTCCGATTGTCACACTTTTCCATTTGTTTTTATTCTTATATATTATATATAAACTTATTTTCAATTCTATTTCACACTTATATGAAAGTCGTTTAGTATTTTTGTGGCTTTTGACGGACCTCACCATCGGTGGAGTGGGTCTGGAAGTCACCATTCAATATACACACTCGAGAACACACTCTCACCTAAAACAGAGATATGAAATACCAGTTATAGAGAAAATCCTAAAACTTTTTGCACTGAGTTTTCCATTTCTCACAAAATGTGTTGGACTGGAAAAATCGTAATAAGTGTCGCACAGTCTCTACCAGTTGTGCCACACTTTTGGACAGCGATTGATGGGCTTTGCTATGAGTTGCCTGACTTGTGCTTGTGTTGGATAGCCATACGCCTCACTTACTACCATATCGACGATATACCGAACGTTTGAGAACCCAACCAATGGTTTATGTGAAGCATTTAAACTCACTTATTGTCAAATAAAATATATAAATGTTTTTCTACTCATTAAACAGACAATTACTGAAAATAAGCCAATTATTTACTGTCCAAAGAAGGACACACATAAAAAAGAGTCTGAGCCCTAACTTTGTTTACTATAATAAACATAATGTAATAATTGTGAAGATTTCCTATTATTTATTAGTTCTGGCGATCAATCAATACAACTGAAAAGAGACTCATTTATGAATCAGTTGAGAATCCGGATCCCAGTGTGAAGTCAAGTGGTGTCAGAATTACTCAGAGTTTGAGTTAATCCGAGGACAAAGTTATTCTGTTCTGTTGGTCAATGACTAATATTCGAGTTATGACTTCATTTGAGAGAATATATTCCGTCAGTTTTTCCTCTAATCTGAGCACAGATTCTGCAGCTGTACTACACTTTTGGTGAAATTGAGTGACAGTTAGAGCATAAAATCTAAACAAATCAACAAAACAGTCGACGGATTTATTTAATGCCATAAATTCATTGTTTGAAATAAAACCGTTTAATAGGAATCAAATGTCAGAAAAAGGTTTTGAAAAATTTCTATTCATTTCCAATGAATTTTAGTTTTCGTTAATTCAGTTGAAGTGATTTGTTGTTAAGATATGAAAACTTCAATTCTATGGAAATAAACTGAAAATAAGTCAGTCCTCCATTCAGTCATAAAATACTGACAATAAGTGATTTTTCAATTTCTAAAATATTTCTCCTTTTTATACGGTTTGACATAACTTTCAATTGTTTTATTACTTTAATATAATGTTATGAAATGAAATCCGTTATGAAAATAAGGAAAACCAGTATTTTTAAGGTCTGTTTATAACTATTGATGACTAGATTTTTATTAAATTAGAAAAAATTGAAACCAGTTTTGAGCGAAAGAGAAACTAAAAACTAAAGACTCCAACAAAAAGAGACGAAATATATATATAATATAATGAATTTATTCTTAAATTATATGAAATTTGAATCTTTTCTGAATTGAAATAAGGGTTTCGTAAAACTCTATTTTCATTCATTTCATAAGAGTTTTGGCGATAAAAAAGTCTTGATTTTCATCGATGCATAAAAGCACTTATCGTTGTCATAAGCAGACAATTATTATCTGAACAGAATATAAAATCAATAATTGACATCTTTTCTACGAGACTACAACTCTAATAGCACTGACGGCTCAACCCTTCGCTCTTATCATTTCATGTGTATTAATGTAAACCCAATGTAGACATAAAGAAGAACTTTAGGAATCAAATGCGAGAGAGAGAGAGAGAGAGAGAGAGAGAGAGAGAGAGAGAGAGAGAGAGAGAGAGAGAGGCCTAAAATACTATTTTTGTTAAAATTTTTATGTCAGACAAAGTAATTACTTTTCACTTATTTACTATTGAGTGAACATTTCTTCATCTTTTTATTTGATGTATAATTACTATAAATAAGAGCTCATTATTGAATCACTTGAAGAGAGTGAGAGAAAGAGTATCACAAACTGAGTGAACAGAACATTGAAAGTGATGTCAATAATTCGATTGAAGGAAGTTTTCCGCAAATGCTATTCAATCATAACTGAGTTTATACTAAATAACCGAAAATTACATCCATTGATGAGTCAAATAAAAGGAACTCTTAAAATATGACTCAATTGTGTTCACTGTTTAAACTTTGATGAATCAATCGATACCAGGAATGGTATAAATATAGAGATAAAGTGTTCGCAATTATATTCTTCAGTATTATATGAATTAAATAACATGTTTTGAAAGTTCCCTTTTATTATTCAATACAATTGTTATCTTTTTATTATTTGTGACCCAAAACCTAAACTAAGAGAAGATATATTTGAATGAAATTCAATTAAGTATTTAAAAGCAAAGAATTTGAGACAAAGTTTGAGGAAAAGTCTATTTTTTATAAGAAGTCGTAATAATAAGTCGGAAGAATTCCAAATGTATTGAGCCTTAAGTGGTTTTGTGGGCAAAGTTTTGGTGACAATAAGATTTGTGGTTCTGACGATTGGTTTCAAATCGATAGTGAATCGAAAGCCATAAAACTTATTATTGGATGAATTGGTCCACAAATAAGTCATAGTTCTATGAATTGCAAGACTTGTTTGTCATATATTTTTAAAAACTGTAAGAAATTCTGTGTTGTCTGCCTTCAAAGCGTTACAAAAGGTTTTGGACCTTTTTTTCGGTTATATTTTGTCTGAAACTGTATTCTCCCGTCGAGTCTCTCATCCGTATAATTACTAAACAATTATGAGGAAACGCACTCTTTAGTGGTCCCTATTTTTGAATTTGTCGAACGGCTGACCCAAACGCCATACAATTCATTATTATTATAGACGACAAACGACTCTAAGTGTAGGACCAGAGAACAACTGGAATCAGAACTCCAGAAGTTATTGAATTCAGTTCAGTCTCTCACCGATCAGATACTCCGAACACTGTATTAGAAATTCTGAGTTCAATACAAACCTATTAACATAACAATAGTTTTGATATTTCTGTTGCTCACAAGCAGTCGGTTCTCTCTCTCTTCCAGTTCTTGATTTTCGGATCACTTGATTACCAGTTAAAAGTTGATCATAAAATTTATCGCAAAAATGATTCTCTTTTGGTCTCATATGACTCTATTGATGGCTAACCATTTGTGGTATTTCTCCCAATAACTCATCGATAAGTTTATGTAAATTAAATGCAAAATAAATTACGAATTCTATGATTAGAGTAGAGTTTATCTCCAAAATCTAATTGTTGTGTTTGGGATGAGATTCGCCACAAAAAGCGATTATTCTTAATCCAGAGGTGGATCTGTTGTGCTATTTGTCTTGATTATCGACTGACACCGATTATCCACAAAAATAGCTAAAATGTGTTACACTTTTGTGTATTTGAATTGAAACTCAAACTTACAACTAATAAATTATTGTCTATCACTCAGGTCTCAGATGCAAACCTATCCAATGCACTCATCCCTTATGTGTATGTGTTTAGAAAAACCTCTAAAATGTTGTCCATTAGTTCTCCCGGGAGTTATTAGTTTTAATTAAAATATTATCCTTCAAATTGAAGCACAAGTCCTGTAATAATCGATTCAATTGTCTTTAATTCAATTAAATTAAGGGAAAAACAATAAAATGTTTTTTATATTAGACAACAGTTTAGACGTCTTTTGATTTACAGTTAATATAAAATAAAAATAGTTTACAGTTAGGGATAAATTGTTTGGAAAAATGCTTTTATAAATAATCTATAAATATTATACGATATGTTTTCGATACATATATTAGTGGCAAAAATGACGAATAAGTGTTTTGCGGAAAATTTTTATTACTTTTTCTCAAAAAGTGAACCAAAAATATTAAAATTATTTCAATGTTTGTATGAATGTATGAATGGGTGCATAAATTAGGACAAACTTGTGTTGTTTAAAAATTAATGAGCCACTCACTTATTGAATATGAGTGAGCCCAGTCTCTTATTACAGTTCAACCATCCCTTTCCACTGAGTCTATGTTAGGCTTTTCCTCCAAACTCTTATCCAATTTATTAGTAATAAACAGAAAATTTGGCCGAAATTTTTCTTTTGGTTTTGTGGTATATTTGAGTGAGTGTTAGTACTGTGCGACAGATTGCAAGAGCACTTTACAGCCTTTATAAAGTGTCGAAATGAAACATATTTTATGAAACATTGGTTTAGTTTTAGCACACATTTGGCGTTTACTTCGCCTTTTCATAAACCGAACGAAAATCCAATTTCTCGTCTCATAACAAATGTGTTGAAAATGTCAGACAATAAGTATTGGACTCCACTTTATATACAAATTTATTTTTTATACATTTTTATATAAAAAACAAAATTTCTTATTGAGATTCTGTCCATATATGTCCAGTTGATGATGACCAAGGACACTTTCTAAATGTCTCTAAATATGTCATAGATTGAAACTTTAATCATGGACATTTTTTAATTTTATTAATTTTGGATTTTTTAAAATAAAAAATATTATCTCTTAAAATAGATTTGATATCAATAAGAACTAAAACTATCTTGATGATTTTTTTTGTTCCACATAAGAAAAAATTAAAATATTTGAAAATAATTGATTTGACATAATTTTAAAAATGTGTGACTTTTGTTAAAATTGTTGATAATATGAAATATAATGTTTTTATTTGAATAAAAGCATAGAATTCATGAATGTTTTGAGTGTTGTTTCCATTTATTTGATTCATAGAATAAGTCGAGTCTTGGAAAGAGTTAATGCGAAAGTTCACACTTAAAGAGCTTCGACTGATTATCTCTACTTTACTCTGAGAGGTTTGGCAGAGAGTGAGTGAAGTAAGTGAGCAGTTAGTGAGGAGAGGGGATCACTACAAAAAAATGACGGTCTGTTAGGATGTGTTACTTACGAGTTAGTTGTCGACAGTTTATGCTCTCATGTCTCAAGTCTTAACTCTTCAATCGGTCGACACTTTTCTGTTTAAGTTAGAGTTAGTGGAGTGGGAAATGCATTATACAAAATATGTGATACTAGTGCTCATATCCAGAGCTGATAGGAGTAGCAAAAAAAAGTTATCTATGTTTTTGTCTTCTAAGGGATAATATTTGGCAATTTGTCGTCAGAAAGAACTCAGAATAAATTCAGAGTAGATGTAGAGTAAAAATAGATGAGTAAAATGGGCTAATACTTGCCATCTATTCTGTGCTCTCTGTTTATGACTGGTGTTTGTCTCTACTCTTAAAACATACGTACAATGAGTTAGTGTTTAAGTTTTTTCAATTTTTTCAATGTTTTAAAACATCAAAACTTTTAAACTGATGACAGAATTGGCTTTTTAGGTCTCCATCCCTGGCCCTAAGATGTCATCTGCATATGTACTGCAAAACAAAGCAATGGAATGTCGGTTAGGATAGAGTCATGCGATGCAGAAAAACAGTAAACGCGTATTGAAATGACAATTTAAAATTGAGAGTTCAAACACTCCAATCAGACTAAAGAGCATTTCAATACTTACCTCTTATTCTCTCTCTCTCTCTCTCTCTCACAAAGTTCTATTCTTTCTTTTGATGAAAAGAATAACGAAATTCCAAAGTGAAAGCTATAGTCGAGGATAAGTTTGGCATAAGTTGTAATATTGGAAACATTTATTGGTTTTGTTTGACACTAGAATTTGCATATTATTAACATAAGTCTGGAATATGAAAGCGTCGAATATCTATTTGTATGTCTCTCTGTATTGTTATATTGAGAAAAAAAGTTTTGCACTGACTCTCAACACAAAACAATAGAAATGCATAACAAAAGAGAAATCAAAAAAATGAAAAAACATTTCATTTTTATCTCTAAAACTATGCATTAGTTCTTCATTTTTTATGAACGCATCGATGAGACTGTGATTCACAATCAAATGAAAGAGAAAAGGGTAAACACATACTAAACACAAGAGAGGAATAACTACTGTTCTCTCACTCTTACGAATAAAATTTTCAAAGATTTGCACAAAAAGGAAAACTTATGCAAAAAGTTATGTGAAAATGCATTTTGTATAACACATATGTGATTACCATTAGATATGCATGAATAGGCATTTGAGAATATGAGCGCTCAGAATATGCATTTAAGTGGACTTACATCCATTCACTACCAGTAGTACCAATGAATTGAAAATATTTTTAAAAGACAACTCAAATGCCTCTCCTCTTAATAAATGGCATGACTTATGTTTTGCATAAGTGGTTGAAGTGTTGCTAATGAATGACATAACCATCAAAGGAATGGCTATCATTTGTTACCACAAATAATTAGTTATGGATTAGAATCTATGAGTGGCTCCTGATTTATACCCACTCGCATACTCTGCCATCCATTCCAATAGCGATCTTTTGTTTCATAATTTCTATAAAATTTATAATTTTATATCAAAAGTTGTATCGAATTGAAAGGGAAAGGGAGGGAGGGAGAGAGAGAGAGAGAGAGAGAGAGAGAGAGAGAGAGAGAGAGAGAGAGAGAGAGAGATCGGCTTATGTTGTAATAAATATAAAAATTGATGAATTGGTCAACAGTTAGTTTTTGTGATGGTGTGCACAACCCCTGAAGCATATAATTAGACAATTATATGTGTTGGCGAAACCCCCTTTTCGGCGGTCTTGACTCAACTGTTAATGTCTCTCACCGTTTAGGGCCATCTGCAGCCAAACCGCGTTCTACTAA
Source organism: Galumnidae sp. Gr-Ori-00277 (assembly GCA_034700165.1). Taxonomy (NCBI): domain Eukaryota; kingdom Metazoa; phylum Arthropoda; class Arachnida; order Sarcoptiformes; family Galumnidae; species Galumnidae sp. Gr-Ori-00277. The sequence goes on along the minus strand of JAQIXI010000740.1, from coordinate 9,841 downwards.
ATGCTGTGACATTAGGCACAGGCAATGGAGAATAGGCTTTGACTCAACACAGCCATACATAACAATAATCTGGAAGAGTATCAAATCAAGTGACTAATCATTTACATAACAATAGGAAAACATGATTATTGTTGGAGTAATAGTAAAACCGCAGCACAGACTCTGTCCAGAGTTAAATACATACACTACTCAACTCTACTCTCAATTTATGGTAAAGAAGTCAGTTATGGCTTAAAATGGCTCACAATTTACTGATACCAGAGTTTGATTGTCAACTGGAAAAGAGGCGGAATCGACAAAAACAAATGTTAGGCCAACTGATGGCACACAACTAACTGTCCCATCGGTCTTAAACTCAACCAATGACTGATCGATCGCTAGGGATTTAGTACGGAACAGCTGTTCCCATGTAATGATTCCGTAACTGTGGCCGTAGTCGTGACCAACACAGTAAACATATCGTTCGACCAAAATATTGACCACAAAATGAAATCCTTCCCCTTTGAGTCAGTGATGAGTTGTTTTTGGCGCAAAACATATATCGATAAATAGGAATAAAGTCTATGGAATTCCAGATCTGATATACACCACAAACACTAAATAATAACTACTTATTGTCAATAATTGAAAGCCAGGACACACCTGGACTGTCAGAGCTTTGCCAGAACTCTGTTTGTAACTAACTGTTCAATTCTGTTCATATGTGACTGTACTGTGTGTGGTCGAGAGCCAAATACCATTTGATCCCCTTATCTTTTGCTCTGTTAGTGAACGCTCTCTCTTATGACCGGACAGTTCATCTTTTGGTTGTCATCGTTGGGTCCCATTAAGAGAAAGCGACTGTTCTCTCAATGCTGTCAAAAGTATTGTATTGAAGTCACTCAACACCCGATCGTCTTCCTATTGAAATGGCAAACATGTTGTCGACTTATCAATTGAATCGAGTTGGAGACCCCCACAGAGTCGAGTACTGGGGATCTCTTACTGACTCTTTCTGTTCATTTGATTTGGTGAACCTCTACTGCGCTCTTTAGAAATCGATATAATTGTTTAGACGACACTTATTATAACAATTGAATCACTAAAACGAGAGATATTTTGAGCCCATATTTCAGTGAAATTCTCAAAAACCAAATATACTGTCGAAGAGTTGCGTTAATACTATTCGTATGGAATTTTTGCTGTGAATTAAACGAAATATCTTTTGATCGCTTATTGACCGACTCATAGATGGACTGTCAATAAAGTGGTCGAACGGGTGATAATGTTTTGTCCAGAATTTAAACCTAACAATCATTGTGTTAAACACCTGCTGTCTATCCTTTTCTGCAAACCTTCTTTTGCGGACAGTTTGGGTGGTATTGACTGGAAAAAGAGGAAAGGCATGACATCAGATGAGTAGAACCAAAAACATTGAGTCGACACACAATTTATAGAGTTTTATGAACAGATCAGTTGCTGTGAGGAAAACATCTGCGAATAACTGTTCGAAACCAATTTGCAAATGTGTTAAACAATTGTTCGACTCTTGTGTTTCGGATTTGACACTAAGTTTTGGACAATTTCACAACACTCTCTCCAACTCATCCATCATAAACAGAATATTAGATCCAATTACAGCATAGCATCGCTCAGGCATTACTGATGGGCTCACTGGCGGCAAAACCGCACAAATCTCAACGACAAACACACGGCTCAAGAATTGTTTCCAATTGACATTAAATCTTATTCTTTATAACCGACACACGTCTGGTGTCCAACGCATGTAATTCTCTTCATCTGTTAATAAATATTCATTGAATCGATTCAAACGAATTTATGTATTCTGAGTCCACTCAAAAGTTTCATTATTTATACGAATATATATGTATTCGTCTATCAAACTATCGAATCATATTTATTCCCTTTTTTCCACTTTTCCTCTAAAATACAGTAATCCGGAACATTTAAACATTTCCCTGAATCTGCTCTTATTCTAATTTTAAGGTTTTTTAAATGCTCTGAATATGGTAATAATCTAGGTGAAAGAGAGAGGGAAGTAAACTAAGTAAAGGTATGTAAACTTAAAATTAGCATAAATTAGAAACTATTCAAAAGTGACAAAAAGTATAATTTGTTTAAAGTGATAGGAGTTAAGGGAAGTCATATTCAGCACTTATTTAATGTAATAATATTTGAATATACAATTCGTGAGAAAATTCTCGGTTTCACTCTTTTCTCAATACAATAAAATTTAAAATTTATGATAATTTTAGTGTCAGAAATAGTGTATAAAAATTACAGTTAAACTGTGTTTCCATTTATTATCGAAGTCTTAGAAGTAATACAAAGTTTTTCCAAAATAGTGTTTCGGGAGAGAAGTTATACACTTCTGAGTGCAGTAAAAGCCAATTGTTAGCAACGAATTAGCATTTCTTGCTCTGGCTCTCATTCATTCGGCATCTCTTCGATGGGGAGTCACAGTTTTGGGACAATATGTCGGAAATGTCGGTAAAAACTGGTAACAGATTGTGTGTTGAAAAGTTTACTTTCTTTCAAATGTGAACCAAATTTTCCGCACTAAAGGCACTGAATATAAGTCTATTATGAGTTAGAAAAATGTTAGTATGAGGTGACTATAACATCGCCAAATTGACTTTGAAGACCGTAAAAGGGCCAGTGCTCAACAGTCAGGCCGAGTGCTCAACAGTGCTCAACACCATTCATACATCGAGGACTGCCAACTATTCATATTCAATATGATTAGGACGAAAGACCAGGTGTTTTGCACAATAAACTCACTATAATATCAATTTTCTAGTCTATGGATCCCTTAAATGATTACATGCATTGCTTTCAACACAGAAATCATTTCTCTTAAATCCCTCTCATTTGTCACTCAAAACAAAATAGAGTTTAAACTTTAAACACATTTTATCCTTAATTTTGTTTATTATAAATAAAATTGTTTACAACTATTTAACAGTAATACTAGATTTAGCTGAACATTTTCAGCTAGAACAATTTATTTTATTTTACATCTTTATAAGGAAAAAACACATGAATTTTAACAAAATTTTTAACCTAACGTAAACTTGACAATTTAATACTTTTGACTTAACAAGATCATATAAGGCGCTATAATGATCCCAATCTGTAAGAGAATAACATTTGAATTAGAATTTAGAGTAATATTTGTATATAAATGTGCGACCAATCGGTGGCCACAAAAGTTATTTTATCGATCGAATTGTCTTATCCATCAAGTTTTGGAAAATTGTGGTCAATTATTAAATAAGTATTAATTCAATTCTAAATTCAATTATTTTTCTAATTTTTCAATATATGACTCAATTTTGAACGAAAATAAAATGAAAATAAGAACTAATTTTTTTAAAAATATATTGAATTTCAAAATTCAGTGGAAATGTTTTGCACTGAAAATAATTGAGTTGTAATAAAAGTGAGCCCTCACTTGATATAAATATCTCTTATTGAGATTGAAAAATCCGGTGCCACTGAGACACTGAATTTTAGTCTCTTCGATGTAATCAATTAACATTTTGACCTGAATTGCGTCCAATTATTTCACCGAATGTTGTAATTCGAGGACAGAAAGAAAAATAGCAATCAATTCATTAAAAGAGATATTGATTTAAACTAATCAATAGTTGAGAGAACATACACTTCTGTAATCTTCGTCTGTGATTTTATTGAGCTGGATCCTTTGCAGAGGCCTCAGAGCCGACTGAGTCTCTGTTATGACATTATCGCCGAATATTGCGCTTTAATGACAATAAATTCATAAAAAGAGGGAACGAATAAAAGGCTATAATTATTTTATTGGGAAATAAATGTCTAAAACAGTGCCAAACATACCATACGAATAGCGTTACGGTAGAGACAACTGCATTGAATATCTCGAACACTTCCTCCTCTTCCATTTTAGCACCTTGGCCAGACATGTCAATACCAATGTAAATTCCCCCCAAAATAGCGATCAAATTACATAAGTTTGTTAACAAAATACAGGGCGACAGACAATCGTTTGCTTTTGCGATCAATTCTTCCAAAGAGACAAAAGTATCCTTTAGTTCATCAAAAGAACGACATTTTTTACTCTTATTGGTTGGACTTAAATTGTTTTGATATGATTCGTAACAATAGTTTTCTGTGGTTTCGACCAACTCTTTGACGAGTAAACCGAATGCTCTCATATAATAAGAGACCAGAAAACTGAAGTACACTATAAGTGTGTCCAATGCTTTGGAATGGATTGTACCCAGTGCCTTTATTGTAATATTAAAGTAAAGGGCAAATGTCTTGCCAAGGTCAATATATGCTTCCTCAATGTTTTTATGTGACATTTGTTCCTTAATTATTGGAAATAAGAAAAAGATTTGAAGGATAGCCACCAATATATTCAAAACGATGAGAACCCACGCCGTCCACAAAAGGCGTCGCTTTAGTTTCACATTTAATGATATTCTGTGTTTGAGAACTATTCTCTCCAGAAAATAATAGAAATGTTGAAATTCATGTCTGGCATACATAAGACCTAGGTCATTGTCTATTGTATGGTAGACTTCCACTCCAATCAGAATAATTTGGACAATTTGTGAGGACTGCGATCTTTTAAGCCTTTGACTTTTATACCTAGTTATGTTTTCTTCATCACAGACAAAAAGACATGGCACCAAAGAAGCTAATATTGGAATTGTTGTCAACTCAGGTCAAACTTTATGTCTTACCTATGAATAATGCGATGAATGAAAGACTATAACCAAAGCCTAAAATACTCCTAAACTTATTGAATGCGGGTTTCATATCATAGTAGGGAAGACCACAAATCGAGTGGAAAAGACAGACCTCATTAAAGCCATCGATGTTTGCCTTAACATAAATCGATTGCTTTCTTTTCATATTTCGGACGAAATTTGGCGGAAGTTCTATATCTTCGACAGAATCGTTGTTTTGTTCGTTTAGTGTCACCGAACCCATCATTTTCACACAATTTTACCGTAATTACCACTTATATAACAATAGGTTAAAAATAGACCATACTTACACTGGTTTACTAGTTGAACATATAAGAATTGAAATACTTTGAAGTATACTTTGAAATGTTGTAGTTTTAATGAAATTTGTAGCTAGCACATTTATAGACGTGTCTCATCATAATCGCTAACATTATGTTTGCATCACTTAATTTATATTTGTTTGCAATTCAGTCGTCGAAAGTTTAGTTAATATAACAGTTAGTAATGATTTTGAGGCCATTTTTGCAATAAAAGTAGAGAATAAGTGGCGAATAACTCAAACCTATATCTGTTTTTAATATTTAAATCGATCGGAACAACACTTTTAAGGCATTGAAAGGCATTCCATTCAATAATAATTGACATTTCATTTGTTATAAATGACTTCTTTTAATGTTTTGTTTGTAATTCAAATTATTCAGTGATTCTGAACTAAACAATCATTTCTTTTACTCCAATGTTTTTTATAGCATTTATAAAACATAGAATAAATTTCCCTTGATAATATCTTATAAATAAATTTCAAACCATTTGTTTTATCAACACAACAGTGAAATAAGTGCTTTAAAATTTTAGCAAGCTCAAATTTTGATAATTAGTATCTAATTATTGTAACTTATATTGTTTAAATTAGCTAGGTTTTATTAAAATTCCAATTTTAGTTAATAGTACAGGGTCTTGCAGAAAGTCGGTGCACAATATTGTAGCGTAAGGGAACTTGAGGTAGCCCTCGGGATTACCCGAAAAAATTTAATATTTGCAAAAAGTAAGTTTTAATCAGCAAATTATTAATGAATAATCATAAATTTATTTTAATTTTATAAAAAATTGATGCAAAAGTGAAGTATAAAATTTTTAACACCTAAACTTTGCATATTCACTTGTATATAATGGAAATTTTTAAATGATGAGCTCAAACAACTGTCAAAACTTTATTTATTTATTTATTCAAACATAAACAAACTCAATTTAATTTTTTCCGGGTAATCCCAAGGGCTACCCCAAGTCCTCTTACGCTACAATATTGTGCACCGACTTTCTGCAAGACCCTGTATATTAAAATGCAATTATTTATAATAATGTAGGAGCATGGAAATATGAACAAGTAAAATTATGCCCAGAAATAATGTCAAAAATTATTATTAAAGGGTTATATAATATAACTTATATTTTAGGATAGTTGTTTTCAAAGATTGCACTTGAACATTTGAGCAAATAAAAAATATAACCAGAAATAATGTTAAAAATTATAATTTATTTTTATTTACTGATATTTTTAAAACTTTCAACTTTATATACGTTAATGGCATCCATTGGTCAGTGGATTTTCTTTATAATACAGATTTGATCATGATACAACGTATAGGAAGAGTGAAGTTATTTATATTCAATTGATTATTAAAGGGTATGATTTTTAAATGGACTTGATAATAGCATTTACATTTGTATGTTTAAAAATATTGACTAATGATTAGTTACTAATCTAAGACTGATGTTTTCAACTATCCTAAGTTATATTTTATATAAGCTTGGTACTGGCATTCAAGTTTAATATAAAAATCCTGAATAAATCCTAAATATTAATAGTAATGGAAATTAAATATAATTTTGTCTAAAAAGTGTCAAAAAGTTGTCGATTAGAACACAACTAATAAGTAATTTATTTTATCATTTTATAAATTAGATGTTTTAGTTGTACCACAATATATTAGAGGAAATATCCAGGAACAATTTCCAAGAGCCTTAAATTTTATACTATTTATAATTTTAAATAATTTTTATGAAAACATAATAATTTGTAAAAGAATTCAAAATTTTAATAAACTAACCCTCGATCTAATCATTGAAACAAGAATTTCAAAGTTTGAAATTCAAATTAATTATCAATTTTTTGGAAATATTTTTAACTTATTTAGTGTTTAAACTTATTTTATTTAAATATAATCTTAGTATTTGTTGGAATTTTTTTTAAATCTGAGCTGATTTTAAAATGACTTTGTATTTATGCAAACGTTAAGTTCACACTCTGTATGAGTAAAGTTATCCATCCATTCATCCATATTATGATAATTAAAATTATTAAAACTAAAAAAAATCAAAACTGGAATTGAGTTTTAAAGTTTAAACCAGCGCTTTTCCAGAATATAAGTGTCAAGGTAATTTCAAAAGAGGCAACAAAATAATAAGAAATACTTATTTTGACTGAAAGACACGAAATGTTTAAAACTGTAGTCAATGGCAACCATTTGTTTTTATTCAGAGACGATTAAATCGATTTTAAATATATTTCTTTAATTGCCTTAACTCTAGCTTTTCCTAAAACTTTATTTTATTTTTTTTAATAAAAAATTCATAAAATGAGGAAAGTTTGAGTTTTTAATCGTTTGATCCATGATAAATGTCACCATGGTAATGGCATCAAAATAGTAATGATTAAATAAAAGCAAGCTAATTTTATTTCATATAATAAACAAAATATTTAGAAAGAGCAATTAAAATAATTATTAATTAAGCAAAGAAATGAAAAAAGATATAAAAATAACTAGATAAATTGAAGAAATAGAGCATTTAAATTGATTGATGACAATAACGGAGGCAAACTGTAGCGGCATTTAAGGAAAACGCATGCGTTTAGTCCTCAGCCATGAATTGTGTTTTAATAAAAGTATTGATGAAAACATTGTTTTAATTAACGAAATGTTGTTTTATGTTTTATATGACATTAATTTTTATTATCATTATATTAAAAGTGATTTTTTAAGATAATTTTCACCACAAATTAATTGACTTATATTTGATCTTTAATTTTGTTTATAAGACATTGAATTAGTTTTTGTTTTATTTATTCAATATTTTCGGCGATATTTTTCTTCTGAATTTCATAAGACTTTAATTGAAATGAAATTAATTTTAAATAATTTATTTAAATATAAAATCGGTTTTAAATACAAATCACTTATAAGTGTTTTACTGAAAACACTTTTAGTCTTATTCTTCTTCAGTGGCCTCAATGGTGTGCAGTGTCTTTATGAGGACCAGATCTCCAAATTTGATTGGAGGTCACAATTCGTCGGCCAATTAAAACAATTATCTCATATTAATTCTGGCAAATCTTCGGCTCATTTATGGCAAACACATAACGCTATCATATTTTCCACTGAAAGTCATGTCTTGACATCTCTTCACATCAGAAACGGAACCATTAAATGGAGGCATCTTTTGGAGTCAGATATCGACGCCTTATTCACCACTGATTCAGATAATTGTCCGCTGATGACAATCAATGGATTGGGCACTTGGATCAGGTGTTGGACACTCGAAGGACTCGTTATTTCCGAGAAAAGTTTGTCCACTGATTTTATCCAAGAAATTGAGGACAACCGGTATATCAAACAATTGTTATTCAACTCTGGATTTGTTTTTAATTTCTTATTTTGTCTTAATTTCAGAGACATTCGTCTGTTTTATAGTCTGAGTCCGGATTCGACTCAAATAACTGTCTCTAAGTTTGATGTCAACAAAAAATCGGTGGAATTAATTGTTTTTGATCTGAAGACTCAGTCTTTAAAGACAACAATGAATCCAATTCCGACCTCTGATTGGTTAACAGAAAGCACTTCCTGTTCTTTCATTACATCAAAATATCTCATTTGCATCGACGACAGGGATCTGATTCTTCAATACTTGATAGTGGGTGAAAGTAAAGCCTTCACTGGTGCTCCCCTTTCGTCGTTTGGTCTTCAGAGCGATTCCAAACCAAAATTCCTGAGACTTCAATCACTTCCATATCAGGAAAACAGTGAAACCCCTTATTTTGCGATCAATTTAGGCGGCGATGGGTTTGTGGTGTTGCGTCTCAACCAAAGAAACATCGATTTGGTTAAAGTGTTGCCAAAAGTGAGAGCCCTAACACTCGCACCAATCTTAGGGTCCGACAGTCTCGCTGTCTGTGCTTTAATAACAAAAGCCAATCCGAGCACAAGTGAAGAGGACTTATCGCAGACCACAATAACCACTGGCATTAAGATTAGTGCATTCGATATCGAGAACTGGTCAGAAGTATCGGTTCTTTCGGCCCAATTCATACTTAATAATGACATTATTGTGGATAAGTTGTCGATAATTCCTCTGATCAGAAGTGATAACAAACATAACTATAAAATACTCATTTCCACTGAAGACTCGACACTAATAATGACAAACCTTTTCGGAAAGATAACGTGGAAGAGAGAGGAAGCGCTCAGTAGTATAAGTAGTGCAGAGCTCATGGATTTGCCGTTAAGTGAATTGGACGCCAAAATCGAACAAACCTTAAGTTTTGATGAAACAAATATTTTGTCGCAATTCTTGACCCGAATATCGACACAAATATATCAATTCCAGAGTTTCAGCACAAGTCTAGTCAAACAATTGATTGCAACGATTACTCAAAAACCGGTTCGACAGTCGGTCGACAACTCTGATGATGAGTTCAGTGACGGCAACACTGATCCTGGTCTAATCAAAGATGAAACAGTTGTCAATTCACCCTTAGTTAGAGATAGGTTTGGTTTACATAAAGTGATCATAGCTTTGGCCACAAATGGAAAAGTGTTTGCTATCGATTCCCTTTCGGGTGCCATCATTTGGTCCATTTATGAGCCTTTTCTCAGCCATAAAAGTGATTCAAAGCACCAAAAGCTGCCGATTTGGGTGCAGCGGACAACAGCTCACTATCCCTATCCCTCGCAATGCACTGTAATCAACAAAAATGGTTTTATCTTTTCATTTGATCCGATAACCGGCGAAGTCTTTGAACGAATCAAATTAGAGGTCGGAGTCTC
>JAQIXI010000739.1:0-18868 GCA_034700165.1 Galumnidae sp. Gr-Ori-00277 | reverse complement strand
CATTGAAACAAAATTAGTCGACATATAATGTATTTTTAAATAGTAAACATAATTTTTTAATTAATCTATTAATTAAAGAAATAATTATAATTAAGTCCAGTCTAGAATTCATTAGGCAGGGTGTTATATTGTAAAATTATTTTCAAATTTGAAGCCCTCTAGCGATTTTATTTTCATAGCACCAAGATGGGATTACGGCCAAAATATTGCTCATGATGTTACCAATCTAAATAATATTAAATTTTTAAAAATAAAAATTCTAATTCGCCCACAAATTATATTTAAAACTATAACAGTATTGAGGCATTATGCAAATGAGCTTATGATACTTTTGGCGATACTAACACAAGGCTATATGTTAACGGTTTTCCCATTACTAGCAAAAGGCATCCCTATCCCAATCATTACTAATAAAAATAATTATCTCTAGAGAGACACAAACTTCCCTGTCCTTTCATTGCTAGCATAAGGTTTATGTTACCCATTAATATTCAAAGATATATTTTCCCGTTATTAGCAAAAAGCCTCCTTTAATATTCTAATTTACCCGTTAATCTCCTTAATGTTATTGTTTTCCGTTGTAAGAAAAATCGATGGGGGTGGGCGGGCGGATGTGTGGACGCAAGACGATTCTATATACTACCTTTACTCTGTAAATATAGTTAAAAATAAAATTTTATTTTAACTACGATTTTAGATTTATATTTGTAATTTATCATTTTTATAACAAATATAATTATAAATATATTTAAAATTAAGTAATTTTAAAGATTTATATTGAGGCTTTATAAAAGTGTAATTATATTATAATTGACTGCATAATATAGTAACTATAATTTTATACTATAATATTGTAACTATATTATAATAAGTTTTCAATTATGAAATGTCGTTTTTTACTAAAAATTAAATTATAAATATCTTACAAATTATTTAATATAAATCAATGATATATTCTTCCTCATTTTTGACTAATATTTGCCATGTTTTCACCCAATTCTCAATCCCCTCTTCAAAGTATCTTGGTTGTTATGATGCGATAAAGAAGATATGATGTTTAATTTTTTCTTAAATTTCTCATTTTTTTGGACCAAAAAAAATTAAAAATGACCTGTATTTTAAATAATTGAAGGGGCCAATGTCCAAGTTTAAGAATAAGTTAGACCCACATTTGCTGTCTTTAATTACAATTGGTTCAGTTCATTTTAACAATCATTGTTAAAAAAAAGAGTCCAAGGAAAAAGATAGGATCAAACAACACATCTCTTCTTAAACACACTAAAAACAGCTAGGTACTTTAAATAAAAAATTTAAAATTGGGGGAATAAAAGGTATAAGGTTGCTAATTATGATGGATAAAATACCATTGGTTTGAATCTTAATAGTTGTAAAATATATCTAATCTAATCATTAAATTAAAATACGACATTTCATAGTTGAAAACCTATTATATCAGTGATGGCCATCAAAGGGTATAGGGAGTATTTGGGTACCCCCCCTCGACGCCGAAAAATTGTACTAAAATGCAATAAAAAGCTGACCTCCCTTCTATTTTTCTCATTTTTCGACCTAGACCAAAATAGAAAATTTATTCGAATTCTAGACATATTAAAGTATATTATTTTAAATAAAAAATTTAAAAATTAAGCTATGAAAATGGCCTGATTATATATCAACGATTGCCACGTAAAAACTTAAAGATTACAGTTTTATAATTTTAACAAAATTTGTATACTTTAAAATTTAAAATCTATAAAATGAGTAGAATTCGAAAAAAAATTTTATTTTGCTCTAGCTCGAAAAATTAGGAAATAAAGATATATGCATGATTATAATCAGTGATGGGAATGTAAACTTTTATCGATAAATGGGATAAAATTTCACCCATTTGGGTATTCATAAAACTTGTTAATTAAGATTAGTGATTAAGAATTTATATTTTGTGATTTACGTCGATTCAAAATAAGTCTTATAATTTCTTTTGCCTATTTTAATTTTACGTTTTATTTGATGAGTTATACATATAAAGGTTTTTGACTTTACTGTGGCCACTGCTGGTGGCCACATTCCCATCACTGATTATAATTGATTGTTGTTGAGTGCATTATATGCACTATTCTTCCTTATTATATAAATTAAAAATAATATTAAAAATAATATAAGAAAAGCAATTATGGCAAACAAAATCGACCAGAATATATACATCGTATTCACTTCTTTTGATTCTTTCGGAATAGAATTTTTAGATTTTGGAGATAGTTCGACTTTTAATGTAGAAAACTCAGTTGTGTTAATTTCAAATTCAATTTCGTCTAGAAACTTTGGTGTATTTTCGATGAAATACTTATCTTGGTCATTGTCGAAAACAGTAAAGATTGTGGTTTCTTTGCACTGATATCAAAATTAGACAAAAATATCAATTTATAAACATACCCTTGTTGATAAACAGGCGGAAAATTTGTTAACTTCCTTGGTAATTGTGATATACCCATTTTCACTTGAATCAATAATATTTATAGTGGTCAAATTTATATTTTTAGCTATTACTGTACTTGATTTACTAATTTTAAAATTATTTAACTGGTTATTTAATTTATTAACCATATCAATTGTATTCCAAGGCTTAATAGGAGAGCAAATTTCTTTTAACGAATATTTCTGATGTGTTTTATCAACTATGATATAATCGTCGAACTCTATTCCATATTCCTTTTGTATAAGTCTTATTAATCTGTATAAATTGTGATTTAGCTAGATAAAATTAAATTTTAATTGAAAATTTTATAAAAGATATTAGTTTTATTACTTTACAAAATACCAGTCTTAAAGGGAACCTTTCAGAATGTTCATAACTACATTCATAATCAAATGAAATGCCATAGGGACATTCTAAATAAGGATCATTTTTCCAAATTTTAAATGATTCAATATCATCATGTACATTTATTCGGATAAAATATTGATAGCCATCAATAGTTAAAATCTTGTCAATTCCAAAATGTATAAATGAGTCCGATTTTATATTTCCAGTTATCCAGGTGATTAAAATAATATTTATTACACTAAACCAAACCATTGAAGAAGTTTAATGCTTTGGTGAACTTGCTCTGCAAAAATTTACCATATAAATATTATTTAATTTGATATTGTTAATATGCTATAAGTTAACATAATTTGTTATTAATAGCATATATTTACAAAATTAAAAACTTTGTAATTATAAGATTTTCAAATACGATAATAACTCAATTTAAGGGACATTATTTAAGCTAGTTTTGATTTCAAGCTATAGATTTTTTTGGCAATAATACTTGGTTTACATGGAGTGATTACTGTACATTATGGAAACTATATGGTTATACGCACATAAAGAAGTACAGAATGAAAATGTTTGGATTTTAACTTCCCGGAAATGTTCTTAAGATGCTGCTATTTTATTGTTTGGTATAAACATATGCTTTCCAATTTGTATATAAAACTTTATAAAAATTACAAATAATATAATTTTTAATTTTTGCTATTATTGTTTTTGACAAGGTCTCAAGAATAGTTCCAGTACTATTTAGTGGTCGATTGGTTTAATGTAAAATTTTATATGACGCACTTAATAAATATTAACAGTAGAGACCAATTAATGAATGCACAAAATTATATAAATTTCTTCTAAACTGAACTGACTGTGAATTAAAATAAAACGATAAAAATAAAAACAGTATTTATAAGTGATGAGTATAAGTATATGGGCGTTATTTGAGTGTTATCTTTAGAAAAACACTTAGAGATGTTCAGAATGAGTATAGATCTCTTTCCCCAAAATGGGATATTCTTTCCAAAAAAAAAATTGAAAAACATAGTTTAATGAAAATATGAGCTGTGATTAATAAAACGATAATCCATTAAACCACAAACTTTATTATATTAAAATTTTTCTCACAAATATTTAATAAAATTTCTTAACAGTTTAATAATTAATGTTAAAACTCATAAAAATTACTTATATAGCAATTATAAAAATATTCTATAATATATAAGTACTACCTTTAAAAGTTCTATGATTTTTAAGTTATATCTAATTCTTATCCAGTGTCATCCCTGTATTAAATAGATAACTGTACTTCAATATATATATATAATTATCTATGGAGGTGTTAATATTTTAATTTGAGCGATGAGTTGCTATTTAGATAAAAGTATGATAAGATTTAGTTAATAATTTGATGGACTATAATTATTATTCATTGTTTTATGTTTTTTTCTAAAAAATTAATATTATATAATTTAAAAATTTAAGTTAGGATCGGAATATTTGTGCGTTTATTTAATGAACAAATAAAAATTATTCTAAAAAATGTTGAACATTAAAATTTATTTTGATTCAAATATATAATAAAAGGTTAAAATTTTTAAAAAAAAATATTCATAGGCTTCATTCAGTTTTTTCTTTATTTATAATAGAGATATGTCCATGATACGACATATAGTTAATAGGAAATTTTAGCATAGAATGTTTATAAAAGGGTATAAATTATATTTTAACTTGTAGTTTCCATTTTTTATCCAGGTTCGGCATTATATAAATTACTAATATAAGCGTTTATCTTAGCTTTTATATTAAAACATTTTTGTTAATTCAAAAATAAATTATTTTTATACAAATTATTAAGAATGTTTGTGCTTAGGAGGTTAATACATTTATATAAATTAATTTTTAAAGCAATATTTGATTATTTATTTCTAGTAATTATTTATATCTTAAATATTTTATAAAATAATTTTATTAATATTAAATTAAACTTACCTTTCTATTATCGAAGATAACACTAAAATGTCAATTAATATAGTAATGGTAAAAAGGATATAAAAATATCATAATTTTTAAAGTTATTATTTGTTAAACAAAAGTCGAATCATATCTTTCATCTAAAATACCTGTATTATAAATGATTAAAAAAAGAAATTTCTAGCTACTAAATTAGTAAATTAATAAAAAAAACTTGCTTTTTAAAATTGAAAATTAGAAATCTTTTATTTTCATAAATCAAAAATTTAGTTTTATGTAGTTTAGACTATTATTTCTATAAGTAGAAATGATATAAACCAAGGAATGCAAAGTAATATGTTCCAGAAGGTGCGAGAGAGTATTAAAGTTTATTATAAGGGCTCAAATATTTCTAGTTTTTTTTGGCAAACAAATTATTTTATTAATATATTTGAATAATAAAATTTGGAGAAAAACAAGAGTCCGTTTCTCGCAAAGGCTCCCTTTATTCAATAAACATCTTTTTTTCGATTTTTCCTAGGAGTTATTTTGTCGATATTTTGGTTCTTGAATACTAATTTTTTCCATCCTAGTATCCACTATATTTTCAATATAATATTGATTACTTAAAATCATTTAATTTTAAAGAAACAGTTTAAATAGTTTACTGAAATAGTAGACAGATGGTTACTCTATATATAACAGATATTTGCTAAATTCATTTACACGACCTTTACAATAATAAAAATATTTTTTAATCAATGATTATATAAAAATTTAATCTTAAAAATGTTTTCTATGATAACTGAACTTATTAGATTGATCAAAAAGTTTACTACAAAAGAAAATTTCTATTTCTCCCAAACTACTTATGATATATATTTAATTAAAATTTAGTTTGTACATCTATTTCAATGTGACCTATATAAATAACTAATAATTTTATTAAATAACGTACTTATTAAATTTTAAGCATTTTTGGAAGGTCTAACCTGATAAGATCACGACAGATTTAGCATCGTTGTTTTAAGCAAAATACCATTGAAAAACAATTTAAAAACCTGAATAGGTTGAAATTCAAAATATTTTGTGGTTCTTCACTAAAAAAATATAATAAATTCATAACACATTTCAATTATCTTGGTGTCATAATAAACTTTGACATTTCCCTTAGATACAATTCTGAATCTTATTAGGTCTGACCTGTCCTGAAATTTTACAAATCACGTGACTTACTAGAAATAATTGTTATAGGACTAGGTCAAATTGAAATTGATGAATATACATGAATGTATGTATGTATGTATGTATTCACTTTGTTTTATTCAGATATCATTAAGCAATTTGGAAGTAATCCAAGTTTTCTCTTGTGCTAAACTTTTGGATCTTTCTATTTTAAATTTGAGTAAGTCATTATTCAAAAATTAATTTCTTACTTCAATAAATAATATTATTTAAATTTAGTTAAAATAATTTTATTAAATAAACTTTCAAAATATATTTAAGATTTAAATCTATGACATGACATTTTTAGATAAATACAAGTAAAATGTTTTTAATATATTTATAAAATCTTTATCTATATAACTTATATCTTTATTAGTAAAAATGTTTTCTACAGAATTACTTTAGGGTAATTTGTTTGGGTAATTCTAGGGTAAAATGTCATAATATATATCTTTATATTAAAGAATGTTGTGTTTCAAGAAGGGGATAATTCTATTGGTTAAAACAAGATAACCAGAAAATTACTTATTTTGGGAACATATAAAAGTGTTGTCAGAATAATATCCATTTTATATATCTCTTAAAGTTATAAAAGTGCTTAAATCAAATTAAGCTTATTCATATAAAATTGGAATGACTAAGGAAAGAATTAATTAATTTGAAATATCAATTGAAGTTTCATTTTTAAAACTAATTAGAAAAAAATTCACTGAAAAGGATTCATTTTGTTGAAAAACAAATAAATATACTAAATATTTGTCAGTAAATATAGTGAAAATATGCTCTATTTTTCTTTTAATTTTCATTCTTAAGTGTTATCACAAAGTTTATATACATAAATTGATAAAATTTCATCAGTGATGTTCATCAGAGTATATAATTCAAATACGGACAGTAATCGACTTAGTCCCCCACCCTTTCTTTAAATGTAAAAATGATCTAGACTTTTCAATCCCATTTTAAAAATACCTCTCATACCCGCTGTTACGAGAATGGTAAATCAAAAAGGCAATACCTCTACAATGTTTCCCCTACCCCTGTTAAATATTCCATGGTCATCACTGAAAGGCTATTTAATTTTTAATAAAATGTTTTGACAGTTTTCATTTATAAACTTTAATTACAGTTAAAATTATTTGAGTTCAATAATAAAAGTGATGATTATTTAAATTTATTATTATAGAAATAATACTGATTAAAAATTAAAAATATATTTAAAGATTGTTTGATATTATTATATTGTAAATCATAAAATTAAATGAATTTTTTTCAAAGTTTTATTTATTTAGCGTTAAACTGTATATAAAACATAGCTAGAATATACTTTATATGATCTATTGCTTTAAACAAATTTTTCAATTCATATTTATTTTAATTTCTTTGACAAAAGTTATCATTATTTTTAAATTAACTTGTGTACAAAAGTCATGTTGTAAATAACATGTACATTTTATATGGCAATAAAACTTAACAAACAAAGTACACCTGAAAAGTCACGTAAGTACTATAAAAAAAATAAAAATTTGTTTTTATCTAATATCTGATAAAAGTCAACATTTTGATTAAAAAATACTAAAGTAAGAATTTCTCAGAATTATTTCAGAACAAAAGATAAATATAATAAATATTTTGATAATTTCAGAGCCTTATGAAATAAAATAATAAAACTATTAAATATTTGAGTTCTGTTTCAATAAAATTAATTGAAATTAATACTATATATTAATGTTTTTACCTAATCTGATTTCAAACATTAAAATTTATATTTTATAAAAATTTATTATATATACAGTAAAACCTCTTCAAACTGAATACTGTTGGTATCTTGTTCAATTAAGGGAAGTATTCAATATAGAGAGGTTTTGGTTTAGTATAGGGAATTAATTGGGACTCAAGTATCTGCTCAGTTTAGAGAAAATTTCAGTTTAGAGAGGGTTTAGTTTGAAAGGGTTTTACTGTATTCCAAAAATATACGATATTTTGATAAACAAAAGTTCACAAAAAAAAGAAATTTTTTTAATCAACTAATTATAACCGTAGTTCTCAACCTTATGGCTATTTATGATAGGCTAAATCAAATTTTGCTACTACTTTTCCTTGATATATTATAAAATATTATACAAAATAACAATAATAATAACATAATAAGTATTGTAACAAAAACTGACAAAAATATATACACTATATTTACTTCTTTTGAAACTATGTTTATTACCAAGTTTGTTGATAAAACTTGATTTGAACCAGAGCAATAAGTGTTTTTATCAGTAATTTTGATTTTATCTTGATTTCTTTTTGTAATTTTACTGAAATATCTATCTTGGGCTTTATCCAAACCAGCGAATACTATGGTTTCTTTACACTAAAACATTATTTAAATAAATTTATATCTCTGCAAACTTACCCTGGAAGTTAAACAAACTGAAAATTTGTTCAATTCTTTTGTTATCGTTATGTCTCCATTTTCAATTGATTCAACTATGTTTATCTTGGTTAAATTTTTACTCTTGGCTATTATTATATCTGATTTATTAATTTTCAAGTTATTCCAGTTGTTATTTAATTTATTAACCATGTCAATTGCATTCCAAGGCTTAATAGGATGACAAATCTCTTTTAACAAATATTTTTGGTGGTTTTCGTCAATTTTAATATAATCTTCAAATTTTATTCCGTATTCCTTATATATAAGTTGTATTAAACTGTATAAATTGTTATTTAACTAGATAAATTTAAAATGAATTACATTTTTTCAAAATCTTTAATTTTATTACTTTGCAAAGTACCAAGCTAAAAGGAAACTTTTTTGAATGATTATAGTTACATTCATAATCAAATGAAATTCCATAGGGACATTCTAAATATGGCTCGTTTTTCCAAACTTGGAAAGATTCTATATTGCCAAGTTCATTTATTTGGATAAAATATTGATAGCCATCAATATTCAAAATCTTATCAAGTCCAAAATGTATAAATGATTCGGACTTGGTATTCCCAAATAGGAAGGAAATAAAAGTAATTCCAATTACAGTAAACAAATCCATCGGCAAAAGTTAAAGAAGTTCTTCTCAGTTCGTATTTTTTGAATAAAAATTACAAACTGTATTGTTTTCCTTCAAAATATTAATAAATCCTAAAATATTTAAACAAATTTGATTCTAAAAATTGTTTACGAAACAATTATTTTGAAGTTTAGTATGAGTTTTTATATTATATTTCTTTATTATTATATTAAATTTATCTTAAATAATTATAAATTCTTTCAGCTAAACACTTAACCACCCTAAAAAATTCAAGCTTATACTGATACATCCATACACTAATCTATCCGTATTCACACATATTCTCATAAACCCATATAACAGGTATGGCCAAAGTTCTCGATCCTAAGGAGGGGTATACCCCTCCTTAGAGCAAAAAAATCCCGACAAACCTAGTGCTTGTCCATAGACGCTAATGTTAAGGGTTCAAGATCCTAGGGGGTATTTTGCCAATTTTTCTCTCCTAGAAGGGTATTCGCGAATATACCATCCCTGCCATATACTAATCCATCAATTATTCTATAAGAAATATGAGAATATTTTAAAACCAATGCTTGTGTGTCTTATTGAAAATTATTGTAAATGTAGTGGATATAGCTTTGCCCTCAAAACTTGTCAATAATTCTTTGAGTTTAACAAATACTTCTAATTTTTAAAAAAAATATTTTTATTCAATTTTTCTCAATATATAAATTAGTTTTTTAAAAATATTTGGGTGTGTGGGCGCAGGACGATTCTATATACTACCTTTACTCTGTAAATGTAGTGAAAAATCGTTAAAAATGGAAAAATTAGAGAAATAAATAAAATAACTGTAAATAATGAAAAAAATAAAAAGAAAACATAATAAAAATGTATAAATAAATCAAAATTTCAATTTCTAAATGATACTAATATTCTGTAAATTTGACAAATTTATAGAAAAATAGTTTGATTTTCTAAAATAATGAATTTTTACCAAAAATGTTAGTTTCTATTTTTTTATAAATATTTTAATAAGACAATAATTTATGCATTTGTAACAAAAAACACCAACAAAATGACTTACATGCTGTTTTATGGACTTTAAAAAAACCTTTCCCCTTTACCCCCTATCCCGAGAAAAATGATCCCCACACTGTGAACTAGTCAATGGCCATCACTGAGGTCCTATTTGCATCTATTAATTCTTATTTGGTTACAGTTTTCATTTAAAGAAAATTGTAACTATGCTAGGTTTAATCCTATTTTCATTTATTAATATTTACTTTATTTTTGTCATAATTTTCTTTATTTGTTTATGTTTAAATATCTAACAAATAAGTATTATTTAAAGAATTCTTACATACCTTATGTAATATTCTTCAACGCCTAAATGTCAATTGTTTAGTGTGATATAAACCCTTATTATTTGCTTTAGATATTATTGGTCTAATAATACAATTTCCAGTGATGGCCACGGACCACTTGACAGGGGGTATAGCCTTTTTTGGTGACTTTTTTCGAGATAGGGGGGTATAGGGGGGGAGTATTTTTAAAATGGCTCTAAAACACCAAGTAGGTCATTTTTAGGTGTTTTTTGTTATAAAGGCATAGATTACATTCTTATCTAACGTATTTAATCAAATTAAAGTAATAAAATTAACAATTTAACCAAAAAACTTATAATTTTCGAAAATCAAACTTTAGTTTCTATAAATATATCAAATTTACAGCTTTTGGATATCAATTAGAAACTAAATATGACGTTTATATGCATTTTAGTTATGTTTTCTGCTTATTCTGGTTATTATTTACAGTTCTTTTACTGGATTTTTCTATTATTTTTCCCTTTTTACGTGCTTTTTCTCTATGTTTTCTTGCCGATGCTCTGGGGGGGGGGGGGGTATTTCGTCGATCACAGGGGGGTATTTGAGCTATACCCCCCTGATGGCCATCACTGACAAATTCCACCCTTTTATCTTAAGTAATTATATTGCAGTTTATCAAGTTAAGTATAAATAAAATTTTGAAATAAAAAATAATTTCCAAGAAAATAAAAACTTGATTTTATTTTTGAAAAGTTTTAATGCATAAAATTTTAATAAAATAAAAATAAAATCAATTGAGAAAATATTTTATTTCATTATAATTTTATTTACAAATTGTTGTTTTGAAAAAGGTTTTCACCAGGGATGGCGAATGAACTTAGCTCTAGGGGCGGGTGCTAGGGAGGTTGTTTTGTTTAAAAGTCAGGAAAGATATTGGGGGTTATTTTTATAAGACCTCAAAATTTTGCTAGTTTTTCACATAAAAGTCGTTTTATTAATAAATTAGAATAATCAAATTTTTAGTTTGAAAAGTAAATATTTATCAAAATTAACATGTTTTTTGTCAAAAAATTGTTAGTTTTAGGTCATATTTTTGATAAAATTGGTTTAAAATGATGGATTTTTAAAGTAAAAATGACTTTTAATGTGTTATTTTAAGAATATTTCTCCAAAATTTAAAAAAAGGAGCCGGGGCTTCGCGCTGGCTCTTATTTTTGAGTTAAGGGGTAATTTTTTCTAGGGGGTATTCCGGAATACCCACCCCCTGTTCGCCATCCCTGGTATTCACCCAAAAGAATTTTTATTTGTTAAACGATAACTATAAAACTATATATAACAAGCAATTTACAGATTTATATGAAATTTCATTACATTGATTATTAATAACTTATTAATAATAAGTTTATAAAACAATGATTTTTTTAAAAAAATCTTTATCTTAATAAATAAAATATTTTATATTGATAATAAAATAAATTTTATGAAATTGTATGATAATATAAAAGTCGTTATCATAACTATGGTTGCCAATACGATTGATGAACTTTTGATATTTTAATGTCAACAAAATAATTAAACTAACAAGGGAATAACCCGGATGTAATAATGAGTTTGACAAAAAAAACATGGTTAAAGTAGAATGGCTGCCCCTCTGCTTATATATGTGTAAATTTGCAACCGGGATTTTTTATACGCATTTAATAGAGGACATCAAACTGAACTCAATAATGAAAAAATATTTTTGATAACTTATATGGTTCAGCCGCTAGAGGGGGTCAAAGCCAGAAAATATAAATCAATATAGTATATGTTTTCGGACTCAAATATATGTTTTTGGACTTAAATGTGCAGGCTGATTCGAATTCTGTTGTTCAATATGTTCTATCGCTAATAGTTTTTGAAATAGAACAATTTTTAAAAATTCCAAAAATTTAAAATCTATTTTTAGATGTAATCTTTTTCACGTAATTGATGAATTAAACTGCTATTGATTCATGAAGTATAACAATTGATGAAAATAAAAAATTGAAAACTTAAAAACTTGTAAAAAACAGGCTGAGTTTTAATTGATTATACCAAAAAACATGTATATCTTAAAAGGCATTTGTTGCAAGAGATATAGACCAATTTTATTCGATTCAGAATGCTTGATTTATTAGGATTTCATATCTCATAAGATACAATTGAAAATTCATACTTTGCCGCCCTCTAGCGAATGAACCTCATGAATATTTTTGTATTTTTGAGTTCAGCTCAATGTCCTCTATCGATTGCAAACAAAAAATTCCGGTTGGAAGCTTACACCGAAACAGACATCCTTCTTTAATCCAAATCTGAATTCAAAATTTGCGTTTGGACATTTTAAAGACATAAAAACCAATGTCAAAATCTGGTGAATAGTAATGTTTATAATTAATGAGAAGTGAAAAATTATAACTTTCAACTAATGAATAGACTCATAAATATCAAAAGAGTTTTATAATTAATTTATACTACTCTTTTCTTATTAATCATTACTACCTTGCTAAAATATAAAGTTTATCTTTCTTTTGAAAGATTTGGATTCAGATTGTTCTAAAGTATTTAACCATGGTTTTCTTTTTGTCAAATGATTCTATCCTTTATTTTTCCATGTAAGTGAAAAAAATATATTGGCTTTATTTTTGCCAAAACTCCTTGATTTCCAAGAATTCCTCTTGATTTGAGACAAATTTACTTGATCCTTTCTTATAATAACCAAGGATCTATAAAAGTTCCTTTGTAAAATTTTTGATAATATTATAGTAAAGACTATAAAATAGAGATTGATATTTTGAAAAACGAAATTAAAACCGGTTTATTATTAATAGAACCAAAAAGTTATGACCGAAATTTACTACCGAATATATTATATTCCCATTAAATACCAAAAGAAATTACTTTAATTTTTATGAATCATTATAAACAGTGTCTAACTATCATTTACTATAAATATTTTCATCAATATTGTTTTTTAAGTTTAAAATATTAAAAAATACGAAAAATAAAAAATGCCATTTTTCTACAAATATTCTATTAATATTGTGTAACTTTAATAGCAAATATTAAAGAGTAAGAAAAAAGTTTTAATTTGGAATTAAGATCACTGAAATCGCCCAATAAATTCAAATTTTATGAGAAAAATAATTTTACTAAAATTTTTTTTAGAAAAATGTTCATACTCAAAATTATTTTAATATTAGAGTGATATTACGAAAAATTCTTTTTTTATACTCAAACTATAGATTGGTATGTCTTTTATAAAATATTAATTAATTTTGTTTCAACATGCTAATAATTAACGAAAATTAATGAATTTAGTTTCACCCTCCAAAATCGGTCATAACTTTTTGGTTTGCCTAATATTTCTAATCGGTTAAAACATTAAAAATAATTTTGTGAACAAATATTTATAGAAAACATATTTTTAAGTCAAATAATATTTTTTAACAGTAAAAACAAAACCATTAATAAAATGTCAAACAAAGGAAAGTGTTTCAATAAATTTAATGATTATTGGATTCAAATAACCGATTTTAAAGAGCGGTTAACTAAAGTTGACGAGAAGACAGCCTTATGTAATATCTGTAACAGCGACTTAAAAATCAAAGACATGGGATATGGGAACACCAAAAATCTCAATCACATCAGAACAACAGTAAAGCAATGAAATTAAATTGTATTATTATAATCTATGATGGTAAATAGGGGGATATTACCCGTATACCCCCTGGAGCAAAAGATCACCAAAATACTCCTCTGGGATTTTGAAAACATTACGTCTATGAACAATGACAAGGTCGTGAACAATGACGTAGTTTTTAGCCTCCAGGGTGGGGTATTTGGCAATCGAGTTCATTTGCCATGCTAATTATAATTATGCTATTAAAAGGGCTATCATTGATTTCTCCTTGATTTCCATATTGAATTTCCTTGAAATGGAGATTTTCATTTGGCAACACTAACTGGTTTATCTAAATATAGGTTTTTACCAAAACACTTATTTAGTCACGTACAGAATGTATGATTAAAAATTTCATATGATTAAGATGAGATTAAAACTGATTTTAAAAGTACTCAACAATTATTTCATTTCTTAGAAAAATTTTCAAGAATTATTTAATTTATCAAAATTATCTTATGTTCATTGTATTATCAAAGTTACATAATCATGTAGTTATGTAACGAAAATATCAAAGGTTTGTTTGAAAACACTTAAAAAATAATGGGTTAACGTCATATTTTATATTTATGATAAAATTTATCTCAAAGTTTATTTTGTTTTATTAGAAACTTGAAAAAATAAATATTTATTGATTAACTATAATTAAGGCAAAATAAAAATAATAAATTTAACAACTGCATAAGTCTATTTGAATTAATGGTACTTACTTAACATGATAATTATTTTTAATTTAGCAAGCATTTTATTTTAAAACGGGTGTAAAGATGTGCAATAAACAAATATTTTAAAAACTGTTTTTCTTATAAATTCTTTAATCTTACCATTTTTACAATTTAAAAGTAAAATAAATTGTAAAGGTTTATTTGAAAGGGAAAAGTTGATTTCTTATAACTTGATTAAATTATCATAGAAAGCACCTAAAAAATTATAACGTGCTGCATTTCACTCTTCAAATAAAACAAAGATTAGATTCTAAAAGCATATATGACTTCATTAAATACCTGGATTAAGTAAAAAGACCATGATTTTAAAGAATAGAAATCAGATTAGACAAAACATATATAAAATTGAACTTTAGTTTCAATTAAATAAAGTTTCATTATGATATGATTTTATTTGAAAAAATAAATATTGTTATATCAATAAATATTTATATATATTTTTAATGTCATTTATTTGAAAAGTATATCTTTATTGACATTATTACTAATCTGATTACAAGTAAATATGATTTTTTAATACCTTTAATAAATAAAAATATATATTGTATTTTAAGTAAAAAATTTATTTTAAATTTTTTTTAAACTTGATTAAAGAAAATAATTAAAGAAGAGGAATTTGATTAATATACATTTATATTATGATTATGTTCATTATATTTAATAATTTTTTTTTATACTTTGAAAATAATAAAAAGACTTATTATTAACCAATATAAACAAGGTAATATAAAAGTTTATTAAAACCAAGTTTTTATTGATATTAAAGTTTTGAATTCTAGAAAATACTTTTTAATATTTATTAATTATATGAAAACTTCAAAATGATTAACTGGTTAAGTATTTTAAGCATCTTGATCATCATCTTTGAAAATCATCTTATTCAAATGTTATTTGAAGATAGAAATTTATCATCTATTAAAATTGAAGATATAAGAACTAATTCAGTTAATATAATTTGGAATTCAAATAAAGAAGTAATTCATTCATATAAGTTAACCGCCGATAAAAGTATATATTCTATATTAAATGTACACAATAAGAATCAAACTAGCAGATTTTATAATGACTTTAAACATATTAAGTCGCCAATGGTAATTGAAAATTTGATTCCTGGCCTTCCTTATCAATTAGTATTTAATATTTCTACAAATGATTTTTATTATAAAATTATCAAACACTTTATAACCTTACCTAATAAACCAGGTAATGTTAGTTGTGTTCATGACTTTTATAATATCATAGTTAAATGGAAAAGACCAAGAGACACGCCCATCATTAATTATTACTCAATATTTGTGCATGGTCAACATTGGAACAATACTTTCGAAATTATTGATAGATACGAACCAGACTTTACGTATGATTTTGCGACTTTTCATAACAAGACAAAGCATAAGTCGTATTTTGTTACCATTCAAACTATAAGCTATAATCAAAAGAGCGAATCCATAGAAATATTTTGTCCTACAATACCTGATCCACCAAGGAACTTTAAAGTTTCTACTAATAATTTTGGTCAAGATACTTTGACCCTTACTTGGAATCATCCAGAAAATAGAACAAGTATAAGTGGTTATAAAATAATGCTTGTTGATCCTTATGTTGAGAAAAATATCTCTATTTTTGAAAATCCTCAAGTAAGTTTTATGGGAATTAAATTTGGTAGGATTTATCAAGTTAAAATACAATCATTCTCTAATAACTGGATGCTTAAATCAAGAACAGAAAGTTTAACTATAAGTACTCCAGAAATTATTAGAACTAAAATAAATGACTCATTTAGACCTCAATTTTCAAATCAAGTTAAAAATGTTCAGTTGTTTGAAAGTGAAATAAGCAAGGTAAATCATTATACAACGGATAGCTATTTAATTAATATAGAAAATGAAAATATTATAAATAAGTTTAGTATATTTTCAATAACGATTATTTTTGCCTTGCTATTGGGAATTATTGGGATTATATTAAGAAAAAAAGTTTGCTCTAAGCAACTCATGGTAAAAATTGATCAAGATGATAAAATTGAAATGAATGAATTTGCATTACCTGAAATCCCCGAGAAAATTGATTTTGATACTTTTAATATTGAAATTGATAAGAACATAACAATAGAAAGAAATGAACTTGAAATAAAGCATGAATTGGGGAAAGGTCAATTTTCTTATGTCTATTTTGGTTTACTGATATCAAGAAGTGGAAGAATAGAAACACCCGTTGCTATTAAAAAGTCAAGTAATTAATTAATTTTTATTTTATATTTTATATATCATAAGTATAGTATTTCGATATTTACCAAGATGAAATTAATATCATTTTAATGCTAATGATTTAGAGCCCTGTGTATCCAAGGAGTAATAGAGAAAAATAACAACCCTTAACTTATAATATAATATTATTATGCTATAATTATAATAAAATATATATCCCTAATATGTTACTTCAAAAATAAATATAATATATCTATTATAATAATATAATTATTATTTTAATCGTAAATTTTTAATGATACTTTAATATATCTTCAATTAAAATAATTTAGGAATTAACAAAAATACAAGGGATATTGACAAGTTCACTGATGAAGCTATAATTATGAAATATTTCAAACATAAAAACGTTTTAACTTTAATTGGAGTCAGTCGTGACAGGGATGGTTTGCCACTTGTAATACTACCCTTTATGGAAATGGGAGATCTTTTATCTTATCTAAAGAATGAAAATAATACTCCAACTGTTAAGCAATTATTACAATTTGGAGTAGATATAGCCCAAGGTAAGAAATTTTCATAACAATGCTTAGGAGAATTAATGTCATGGTTGATATATATTCTAAAATGTTTCATGATTATATAAAATTATTCTGGTTACACTTGATATTCTTGAATTTTAATAATTATATAAATACTTTATATTTTATAATTTAAGTTTCCTATATCTTACAGATATATTTGATATAACTCTCAAAGAATCAATTATATTTGTAAAGTAGGCTTTTAGTTTTAGTAACTTTTATAGCCAAGAACCAAACTCTTGCGAGATGTGCAAGTGCATAAAACCTATTCTTATATGACATTATATCAAATGAGTAGGAAAAGTATTAACAAAATAACGACCGCGTACATAAATCCGCACAAAAGGTATCTTGTAATTAATTAAATACAAGAATTGATTTAATGAATTTCAATTTATTGATTGAAAGTTTATTATATGGTGTAAATAATATTTTGTATAAATAATATTTTGTGTAAATAATATTTGTAAATAATACCAACATTTCATTCAATTATTATAAATACTTTCAAAGATTCATGAGTTCAAACTTGAAGGTATCAAAAATAATGTGGAAAAATGGTGTTTTTTAAGCAAAAACTGCCTAGTTGATTTATAGAACTTAGTGATATATTATCATTCAAATGATAATTAAATAATTTGAATAGACCTTTTATAACTTTTAAATAACAAATAAACTATTAAAAGTATGAATACCGAAAATCACATTTTCGTCCCATTGAAATAACACGTCCACATTATTTTTGAGACCTTCAAGTTTGAACTCATGAATCTTTTAAACTAATAATAATAATTGAATAAAATGTTGGTATTATTTACACCATATAACTTTTAACCAATAAATTAAAAATCATTAAATCAATTCTTGTATTTAATTAATTACAAGATACCTTTTGTGCGGATTTATGTACGCGGTGGTTAATTATCAAATATAAAATGAACTTTTTTTTCAATAACTTAATGCCAACAAAACAAACTCAATAAAACTTTGTAAAGGGTTCAATCTTGGTAAAAATGTACTGAGCTGTTTGAATTTATACCCTGATTAATGCATATACTTGATTTGTGCATTAAGTATAATAAAATATTTCAGCCCCTGTGACTCAAACTGCAGCCTTGAAGGATTTTCACTTTAAAATGTATGTTACTTCAGAAATATTCTATATATTCAGCAAGTATACAGGGTCCGCCATAAAGAAAGTGCACAATATTGTAGCGTAAGGGAGCACTGGGTAGCCCTCGGGATTAATCGGAAAAAATTAAATATTTGAAAAAATAAGTTTTAATCAAAAAATTATCAAAGAATAATTATAAATTTATTTTAATTTTATAAAAAA